>BQNB010056617.1:0-38598 GCA_026074375.1 Tanacetum coccineum
GCATCTTCTTGTTCTGAGCCACTGAAAGTATTGTCACAAAGTTCTTTAAGAAATTTCCCCTTTAATTCGAAAGGGTGTCTTGGTTGATTGTAGGCCTAGTGACACCCGACCCGTAATCCTCTCGGGTTTTGCTCATGTATTGTTCCATTATTTTCGCCATTAATTCTGTAACTTCTTCTTCTATATGCTCTTCGATTTTAGAAAGTTGATCGTCCTTTGTTGGATTTAATTCCACAAGGCTTGGGTTATCGAAAAGCTTCCTTCTTGAGCGGAGTACTCATTCAGGGTTTTCGAGAGGTGAGAGTAGTTCTTTAGTAGAGTTCCGTGTCATGCACCACCTGAAACAGAGAACTAATTAGTAGGATATGCTCTTACGAGAAGGAATACATAAATTTAAACATGGAAATCAATTCTTAGTTCTGTATACTGTATCAGATGACCGATACGCTATATTCTATTGATTAGTAATATGCCGTATGAGTCTGTTGAATAGCAGTACGCCGTATTGAGTTCACTGAATACGCCGTATGTTTGGAAGAACAAATACGCTGTTTAGACAGTAAAAACAACACGCTGTCCTGAGTAGAAAGTTAGATACGCCGTATCCAACTGGTGGATACGCCGTATCAAGTGAACAGTCAGAACATAATACTATATAAAACACAATTAAATGCAATAAATTAAAGCACACAATTAAACTAAACAATTAGTAGTTAGGAATCAGAATTAATAATTTTACACTAAACAAGTTAAAGGTTAGAAATACTAAAAAGAATAATGATTAAACTAATCACTCCCCGGCAGCGACGCCAAAAACCTTGATGTATCGTTGTATAGGTTGTATTTATGATTATCTGGTTTTATATTTATATTTAGCCGACTAACCAAAAGACAACACTTTAACGGGCAGAGTACCCGGTCAAGATGTAGCTTTGCGGTAAGTAGGGTGTCGAACACTAAGAGTAAGAGTTAACCTATTATTCTATCAGTATTTTATTCTATCTAGATTAGTCTAATTACTAGTTAAACATATGCTATACATATTTACTAGAGCTAAAAGGGGGGCTTTCAGCCTGAGAGACTGGCAAAGGTTTATGGTGACAAATATCAATTATAAGCACAATACACACTAAAGCAAATAAACACAAGACACAACAGCAAAACAAGCCAAATAATAGAAAACTGTATTAACCATGTTAAATCTGATTAAATGCTTGTTTGATTAATTAGTGCAATGACTGCTTATCTCGAGGCGGCATATCATTCTTAAGACTTAGGCGGTACTTCTTCCTAAGACCTAGACACGAACAATCCTGTCACGATTAATGCATCAATATAAAGCATCCTATAGTTTAATTATAATCTACTATAGAGAATTAAAGCAGTGGTGATCATGTTAATACCCTAGCCCATCGGGACTTTACCCACTTATTGCTAGATGTTGTTTTATACGCCGGTAGTCCAACACCAAAATCAATACCAATTAATAAATGAACAATACTGGTTGAACAATATCGGGTCACCTGCCGGTCAACTAAGCTCATAATCAAAGAGTAATGATAATGTGTCATTTATGATCCTATTGGTCCGGGCATATAGAACACAACATGGAGAGCTATCCCGGTATCTAGGTTACTGGTTAGGTCTCCCTAGACCCAGTTGAATGATAGGTCGCATGTACAAGCACATAAACAGGTATAAGGCGATAAACATAATTAAACAACAATGATAAATTAAGCAAAGCCAGATTAAAACAAACCAAACATTATAATCTTCATTAACAAGGCTAATCCCCTAGGGTATTATCCCACGATCATTGTCATTATTACAAACGTGATCAAACAATTAAAAATCAAATGATTAAGAAAGTAAGAATTACATGATGTCTTCTATGGAATTAGGAGTAGTGCTCGACCTTGGCTGCTCTTCTTGGCTTGAGAAATTCGACTTTAGTTGTATACTATACATATAATGTGATATTGCACACTAAAACTCATTTTTTGAGTCTTGTATTTATAGTGTTTGAAATACGCCTGGATACGCCGTATAGGGATAAGTGGATACGGCATATAGGGGTTAATTTCCTTGGAGTCCACGATAAGATCAGATCAATTAAGATAATTACCATCAATCATATTAAATGCGTATCTTTGACTGATGAATAGCTTTGCATACGGCGTATTAGTTGTAGTGGATATGCCAGATCAGGAATTGATCATTACGCGTTTCTTATGCCGAGCTGGCGCTGATACGCCGTATCTTCATTGCTGGATACGGCGTATAGGTGCAGAAAATTGTATTCTTCAAATGTCTTCATTTAAGCTCTAGAATTGCGCCTTTTTGCTTCTTCTTCACAAGTGACTCCATAATTACTGCAATAATAAACTTTAAGCAATTAAGTATCAATATCTTACAATAATTATATAAAAGTGGGTAAAATACGTGGGATAAATGATAGTAAAGTATGACGTTATTTGATGATATCAAGCTAGCAAAAAAATCAACCAAATACCCAAAAAGAATCGCTGAAAATGTCATTGTGCTAATTGACAAATTTGTCTTTCTAGTTGATTTTGTTATCCTAGATATAGAAGAAGACTATAGAGTCCCAATCATTCTAGGATGACCATTCTTGGCAACTACTCACGCCATGTAGATGTTTTCAATAAAAAATATCTTTAGAAGTAGGAAATGAGAGGATTACTTTTGACATCGAGAAATCAATGACATTTTCTAATTTTACCGATGACTCCTGTCATTCTTTTGATTTGGTAGATCTAACCGTTCATGACCATGTGCAGGAAAACCTCCCTAAGGATCAACTCGATTCATTTTTGCTTAAGCCAGTTGAAGGATATCAACCCAGCAATGATGAAATCGGGAGCATCAGTTTATGGTATGAAGAAAACAGTGGTGCTGGAGATAAGCTACGACGTAGCTTGAAGACATCAACTACGCTGAAGCTAGGTTATGACCTTGACAACTTGGAGTCAATATTTGACAAAAACCCGACGCTTTTTGCTGCAAGCATGACAACCGAGGAAAACCGGATTCCAAAGCTTAAGGAATTACCATCTCATTTATAATATGCTTTAGTGGCTTGCAAACCTGAATTTCCAGTTATCATCTCTTCGCTTTGTCCAAACAGGAAAAGGTTTTGCTTTTAGAAAGTTCTTAAAAAGCACAAGACTGCTCTGGCATGGAAGGTCTTAGACATTAAGGGGATTATCCCATCGTTTTGCACGCGTAAAATTCTTATGGAAGATAATTATAAGCTCGTTGTTCAACCACAACGAAGACTTAACCTAAAGGTGCAAGACGTGGTGAAGGAGGAGATTGTTAAGCTGTTAGATGCAAGATTGATATAAGCCATCTCTGATAGTCCTTGAATTAGTTCAATACATGTTGTACCAAAGAAAGGAGGCATGACTGTGATTACAAACAAGAATAATAAACTCGTTCTAACACAAACAGATACTGGATAAAGGGTGTGCATCGATTATTGGAAACTCAATGATGCAACAAGAAAGGATCATTTCTCATTACCTTTCATTGATCAATTGTTAGAAAGGCTGTCAGGTAACGAATACTATTGTTTTTAGATGGCTTTGGAAGACCAAGAGAAGACGACCTTCACTTGCCTATACGGAACATTTTCATACAAGAGAATGTCGTTTGGATTGTGCAATGCTCCAACAACATTACAAAGATGCATGACGGCAATTTTTCATGACATGTGCAAGGATTTCATGGAAGTCTTCATGGATGACTTTTTTGTTTTTGGTAACTCTTTTGATTCGTGTCTTTCTAACTTGTCTAAAATGTTAGCTAGATGTGAGGAAACGAACTTAGTTTTAAATTGGGAAAAATGCCATTTCATGGTTAAAGAAGGAATTGTTCTAGGACATAAGATCTCTAGTGCAAGAATTGAGGTAGATAAGGCAAAGGTAGATGTGATAGCCAAAGCCCTACCCCACTAATGTTAAGAGAATTAGAAGCTTTCTGGGACATGTTGGGTTTTACACGAGATTCATTAAAGATTTCTCAAAATCTGCTAGACTTATGACCCAAATGTTAATGAAAGACACTAAATTCGATTTGTCTGAGGATTGTATTAAGGCATTTAACATCCTTAAGAAAAAATTAACTTCTTCACCAGTAATAATTGCTCCAAAATGGAGTATAGATTTTGAATTAATGTGTGATGCTACTGGTTATGTTGTGGGGCCAGTATTAGGACAAAGGGTTGATAAGAAATTTCAACCAATTTATTATGCTAGCAAGACCTTGAACAATACTGAGGTGTCGTTGTGCGTAGGTATTATTTATTATCAAGTTTTACATTTATATTTTGCCGACATTACCTAAAAACAACACTAACGTGCAGTGTACCCAATCAGTTGTAGCTTTGTTGGTAAGTAGGGTGTCGATTACTAAGAGCGAGAGTGTTAATTCCTAAGTCTATCAGTATTTTAGTTATCTATGTTAGTTTTAATCTATCTAATCTATGTTAAACCTAATTCTAACGGGTAAATGGGGTTTTCAGTCTGAGAGACTGGCATGGGTTTTATGGTAACTTAAACCTATTTTAGACACGATAACACACACACAAGCAGATAATCAGAAGATATAAGAGCGGTCAAGCCAATTTGAAGGAAACTGTATTAACCATGATTAATCTAATTAAAATGCAGGTTTATTTATTAGTGCAATGATTGACTTATCTCGAAGGGCATATCATTCCTAGATTTAAACGGTACTTCTTCCTAAAACCTAGACACGTTAATTCTGTCACAATTAAACGCATCCGCATAAAGCAAGCATTTGTTGATTATAATCTATCTTAGGAGATTAATAATGGTGATCTTATTAAACCCTAGCTCAATGAGACTTTACTAACTTACTGCTTAACGACTCTTTATATACTAGTAGTCCAATGTCCAAGTCCTTACTAAAGGAATCAGAACGTCATTTGTTGATCCCAGGTCACCTGCTAGTCCAACTTGTTCACTAAACCAATGGCAAGGATATGTCATTATTTGTGATCCAATGATTCTAAATATATAAATTTCGGATATGGAGAGCTATCCCGGCATCTAACTAGCAGGACATAAATTGATAAACATAATCAACAATCAACGATAAATTAAGCAATCGACATAAATAAACCAAACATTTAAATCTTCATAAACATGGTTAATACATAAAGGTATTAGCCCATAACCATTGTAATGAATACAATAATAATAATTGAATCAACCAAGGTAAACTAACTGAGTTAAACGTATGTTACCAAAAATCGAACGATTATTAGAGTATAGATGATTACAAGGTGTTTCCTATGAAATTAAGCATGTTACTTGACCTTCTTTGCTCTTCTTGCCTTTTGAAAATCGACTTTTGTGGTTAGTGTATCGAAAATATGTTCAAGCACACCTTAAAATCGTGTTTAGGGATTTGTATTTATAGTGTCTGGAAAATCATCAATACGCTGTATTGGTTGAGATCAATACGGCGTATTGGGGGTTTCTTGGAGTATGGACCACGTTCAATATCTTCCAGGTACTTCAAATAATCTTTAATACGACGTATAGAATCTTCTGGATACAACGTATTGATCTTTAATTCTTCGTGGTTTCTAGTGAAGTGAAGGCACAGATACACCGTATCTTCTTTAATGGATACGGCGTATAGGTTGTCAGAATAGTTGATTCGATTAATATAGTCCATATATATATATATATATATCCTAAAATACCAAATAAGTGATAGTATAGAGAGTATCCCGTTTGATATAAAAATTGTTTGAGGACAAACGATATTTTATCTCCCGGATGTCGTATCCCGACGAAGTGTGAATTGAAAACCTTGTTTCGGTTCGTGATCGCGTGCTTGAATATACAATATTTTAGATTTTGAATTCTAAATCTAAAAATGCAAAGTGAAAGCACATAAAAGGCACGCTAAACTAGAATTAAAGGCAATTTAAATTTTTTAACGACATTTAAAATGACTTAAAGTAATTTTTGAAAAACAGAAATTATTTTTTTTGTAATTTTATTATTTATAAAACTAATTTTAAAGCTTTTTAAACTAAAAACTCAAAAAAATATTAAATGAAAACTGAAAATTATGAAACAAATCAGAAAAGTTTTTGAACTAATAATAAAGGTTTAGGAAGAAAAATGGGATTCATAGCTTATTCCAATAAGCTGTGAAAAATAGATAAGCCAAATAAGCTCAAAACTAATTATAGTATAAGAAATAAATGAAACAAATGGATTATGAAAAAGACCCAAGGGCGCGTTGGTTGAGGTGTTGGTGTGTTAAGGGGGAGGTCACAGGTTCGAACACTGTGACTTCCTTTTAGCTAAGGAAGTAATAAGTTTATAAAGGTAATATGAGTTGGTATGATGAAGGATTAGGGTTGATTTACTTAACTAATCTTATCGATACCAATATTCTAGGAAGTGCGACTAAAAGGACTCCTACATACACACCGTAACGACAGGATATGATTACATGTGACATCTCTCTCCCACCTCGAATAAGCTAAAGAGTAGGAATAGTATAGTAATATAAGGTATGGATCTTCTAACTTTATCTAATAGTAATAAACCAACAAGGAAGCTGAGACATGCATACATAGCCGTAACGACGGAATAGACATGCACGCTCGATCACATCCTCATTCGCGTAAAACCTATGGTTAATGATTAGGAAAGGAAAATAAATTGTTGTTAAATAAAAATTACGAAACAAATAGATTAAGACTAAGATACAAGTTGCTAGACACTTTTTCCCGACCGTTACCATGATAAAAACACGACTATTTACAACGTCTTAATCATAGATAAAAAACAACAACCTAAGTTGGCGTTCCCGTAATGGTCAACTTTGTTACACCCCACAAGGCGGAAACGCGAGGCGTAAACAAAAATGGATATCATCACAACACATGGTGTCTATATAGAGAATACTAAAGTAAAGCAAAGACACAAAGTGTCATAACAATACCCAAAACCTAATGGTGTCTTTATTAATGAGAAAGAGGTCTCGTTAATAAATGACATGCAAAACATAATTCAAACAATTCATGCAAACGTAATTATTCAAAACAGAAAGCATAAATAAACTCCAAGCATCCTACGGTCTCTTTTAGCCACTACTCTTTATCTTAGCACCATTAAGCTCACCTAAAAATGATGCTTAAAACCGTCAACACAATGGTTGGTAAGAGTCATAGGTTTAAGACACGCAAAACAAACCTTTAAATCCAATTACTGTGATAAATAAAACATAACATAGCAGGACATACAACGTACTATCATACAAGCTAACATGCAATCACATCAATCCACATTGAGACGTTCACGCTCAATCATCACAAACATAAAATCAAAACGTACAATAATGAGACGATCACGCTCACTATCCACAATCCACAGTAATGAGACGGTCACGCTCACTACTAACAATCCACTGCAATGAGACGGTCACGCTCACTACTAACAATCCATCAATGCCTTGAGACGGTCACGCTCAAGCACAACAATCCATATCATATTAGCAAGTAGCACATAACATACAATAGTCTCGTATAGCCCCATGCTCATTTAAAACACATTATCACTGTAACTAAAAACATTTAAACTCATACCATCTTTTCACCTCAGAAAATATAAGAAACAGGGGCTAGGAAACTCACTGATGCTTAGCCTCCCAGGCCGATTTCAACAACAGCTTCACAAACACTTCACGTTTAATCTAAACAAATAAGCAACTACAATAAAAGCTTACCATCAATTAGGCATTCAACCCAATATGATGTAACCTCAACTATGATGGATATCTAAGCTATCTACCATAGTTCTATACTTGATTTAACCCTTTTCCAACTCTTACATATGCCATTTACACTTCAATGCTAAACTTTAAATTTTCTGGTTTTGAGCAGAATTTTATACTCACTTACGCGTCCTAAACGTACCACTTAAACACTTCCACAATTCAAACCAAAATTCAGCATGCTACATATATGTCCCATGAACCTCTCATAGCTCTCCCAAATCATTACCCTTTTTACAAATACCCTTTAGAAATTATTAATCCAAAGTGTCCAGAATTCGTCCAGAATCTGACCCCCTAAAAATATGACGTTAGATAACCAACTTAATCTTCATAACCTACTTAGAAAAAATTCAGGGGTCACACAAAATATATAAACTAACTTCCACATGATTTAGAGCCTCTAACTAGATGTCTAAGTATTTTTAGAAAAATCAAAACCAAAACTGAAATTCGTCACAGTTTTACCCACTGATTTTGTAACGACCTTTTGACCCACTTCCCGACCATAAAAACTCACGAGACCAACTTTGCTGGAAAGTAGACTCTCTGAGGTTATCTCCAGTATGTTGTAAATTATTTATTTGATAAATTATGAATGAGTTATGATCGTTACAAAACTGCCTAATTTTCTGCAGTGAATTAAACAACTAATCCGGGCGATCTAGACCTAAACACACGATCAAATCACGTAACCACTTGAACTAATGATCAAACAACATCATTAAATCATAATCTTCCAGAAAATCAAAACCCTAATCCATCATGTTTAGATTACATTAATTGTTAATTAGAACTTAAAAATTAATTAAACATACCTTAGCACTTGATTTCTTCACAAAAATAAAAACCCTAATTTTTTTTCCTTCTTTTTCTCTCTTGTTCGACCGGTCACAATAGGGGGGAAGGGTTATGGGATTTATTTTGTATTTATAGGCCCCCAATTAATTATAGATAATATCTAATTATAGTTTGTTTTCTTTTAAAACTCAATTTTTTTCTTTTCTATCCCCTTATCTCTTTAATTCGTTTTACTATTCATTATAAAAAATACTATTTATGATTAATTACTTTAATTATTTGCTTGACTTTAAGTTTTTATAAAAAAACTAACGCTTATTCGCACATACCTTTTTGCTTAACGCATGTCACTAGACTTTTAAAATAATTAACTTTCCAAAATATTTTTCTATTCACAAACTTCACTTTTAAATTAGAAAGTCTTCCTAAAAACTCTCATATTTTAACAAATCATTTTTTCATAATGACACACTTCCCATTTTTAATCCATCACTAGGACTCACATATTACCAAATACAATTCTCTCATAAATTCCCATCAAATTCCATTTATCACTATAAGGGTGTGTTTGGTAGGGAGAAATGAAGAGAAATAGATTTAATTTTATTTCTCAAGTATGTTTGGTAGAGAGAAATAAAAAAGTGGAGAATTGAAGAGAATTAAGTTGAGAAATGGAGAGAAATGGTAGTGTAATTTTTGTCCACCTTATTTCCTTAATTTTGATAGAGAATTTGGAGAAATGGGTTTTTATTTTTATTTTTGTTTTTTGCTTTTATTTTTCTATTTTTTTATAATCACAGTCGGGTCAAATTCGGGTCAAGACTAAAAATTTCATACTCGAACCCGACCCTATTTTAATTTTGGTTACTCGGGTTCGGTTCAATTCGGGTCGGTTCAACTTAGGTAGGTCCTCGGGTTCGGGTCAACCCGAATATGTGTAAAATGTAATAAAAAAATGCTATTTTTTTACTCTTTTAAATAGAAAATTTATATTAAAAAAATTAACAAAATCTTTGTTCGGGTCGACTCGAACCCGAGTTAGCAAAACTTTTTCAACCCGATACCCGACCCTATCTAGCATTCGTGTTACTCGATTCACCCGCATAAATTTTTTGAACCGGGTACCGGACCCGAATAGGCCTAATAGGGGTCGGGTCCGAATAGGCTTAACCCGACCCGAGTAACCTGACTCGAAAAAAATGATGGTGAAATTATTGTATTATAATCGTTCTTTATTTTTAGTTTTTTAAAAGAAGAAAAATATTTCGTGATTATTTTTTATTTCAATTCTCTTGTGTTACCAAACAATGGAATTCAATACATTTCTCATTCAATTCCATTTCTCTGAATCTATTTTCTCTACTTCCTTTCTAATCTCTGAAATCTCTCTACCACGTGCCCTAAGTGATTAAATAAAATTTCTCCATCATAATAACCTCATTTCTCTCTGAACTTAACCTCTAAAAACCTTAATTATCTTAAATTACTAACACAAAAATAACGTATACGTATTAATTCCTTACACAATTTAAGCGAATGGAAAACCGCTTCAATCACCGAAATCATTTCCTTGTCACCAAAAGTGAACGAAATGAACTTCACAAATATTCAGACACAAATTCTAATCTCAATGAGACGATCACGACCGAGGAGTGCTATCCAAATCTTCACATATCCCACACAAACACAATAATCAGTTATAAATACATAACCATACATTGCCAACTGATACATGTAGGTCAACACTAGGTTTGACCAACTGCTCATGTCATGGTGTCACAGGTAATCCCCACCTATGAGAAAATCCGGTCCGAGATTAAACTACTCGAGGCATTAGCACTATCGACAAACAACGAGGACACTTAGACCTCATTTGATCCTTGCGTTCCTAAGTAAGCTCAGGACCACGCTTCGAATCCCAACGAACTTTCACTAATGCTATCATACTACGCTTTTACTCATGACCTCTCGGTCCACAACATCATCGGTTCCTTGACAAAACAAAGAGTCTTGTCAACCTTAACTCACTTAACTTTAAAATCGAATCCAAAAAAAAACAAAAAAATAAAAAAAAAAATGGCTAATGACTTTGCTTACCCCCGCAAGGGTGTAATTAGCAACACAACAACCCTAAATGAAAGAAGCATCCCACTACATGTACCTCGCTCGTCATCGAGAAAACTTATCAAAACCCTTAAGTTATTGTAACAACGTGTTTTATATCTTAACCTCGCAACTCATCAAACAAGAACTGTCTTGAAATTAAGATATAGATGTTTACAAACGCTCAACGTTGTCTAAAGAATCTACGCAAATTCAGCTTACTCATAACTTTCAGAACTCCAATCTATTTTCCAATACTCAGCTCATAAGACAGAAATTCTCAACCGAATTGTAGGCCCAATATATCCAAAGATCTCAAATGGTCCTACATAACTCGGTTCTAACTTGTCTTTCTTTCCAAACATACTACACCTCTCCAAGGTGAGACCTTCAACCACCCATAACCTACCAGCATTAATTCAAAGTTTCCCATACTACCAGCTAACACTTTGATAATTTTGGAGGCTCAAGCTCTTTCCTGTATTAACTAATTATCTTGTTAGGTTATTTCTTTGTAAAAATTCATTCCATTCAACTCATTCTCTCCAGTTACGGCCCATAAAATGGTAACCTACATTCCTTTCCATACCATGCTTCAAATGAAGCACATCCATACTTGAATGATAATCCCCACCTTAGGGAAAATCTCATCTCACAAAAGTAAGTAATTCAATTACCTCTAAAATCTACCATACTTTTCCTAAGCATAGCTAGGAATGGGGTGACTTAGTCAGTCCATTGACTACACCCAAATCGCATCGTATCCACCACTCACACTTGGTAACTTGACAATAATATCCTTAGTTATCATTTCCCATTTACCTCGGGGAAACTCAGGTTGTAGCAACAATCCTGAAGACCCTTGATACTCAACTTCCACTTCCAAATATGCTAAATACTTACTACCGCAACTAGCTATATCCTTCTTCATACTCAGCCATCGATTACTTAACCTAAAACCACACCTTCGTATCCGCTCCAGGATGGATAGAATACTTTGTCGTATTCGCCTCTTCAATAGCCAAGGTCCTTACATCTCTTCCAAATGGAGGTCCGAACCTTGTCTAACCAATATGAACCACTCTCTTATCTCTTTTCACACTCGTTGGTCCAAGCCACGCAACATCTTATGTTGACGCGTTCTTTGCTTTGGACATCTTATCTTATGCCACCAACATCCTTTTCTCAAACCTAGATCGGATCATCGTACATCTATCTCGAACTCATTCTTGGCTTCACTCCTTCTTCCTACTCCATGGTACAACATCTACATTTTCCTTTCCCAGATGGTACTTGGCCTCGAATCCAAACTCTACTATATTACCTTCCACTCCATCAACAAAAACCTTTGACTTTTGATAGTCAAATAACCCTTATGCGAGACGTTCATGATCCGTATAGATCACTCTCCATGTCTCGTTCACTTAATGCCTCTAGCATTATAAGGCAAAACCTACCACGTTAGCCATGCAATCCTTCATAAGAACCTTCAGTTGTCGCGACGTACAAGCAATCACCTTCTCCTTTTTTTTCCAAGCATGCTTCCAAATCCTTGCTTCGCGCGTCATAATATACTACGAAATCGTCTACTCCTTTCGGCAATGCCAAGATCGACTCATTACCCATTTGATTCCTTCCACATCTAGATAGCTTCCTCTCTGCTCCGCTTCCACGTTGTTGGAAAACTTCACGTACATCTTCTCTTCCTTCAGTGACTCCACGATCATCTTCACGTGCGACTCGTACTCCTCCTTAGACTTCAGGTCGGTTTAAAATATCGTCTGCATATATACGTTAACTAGCTTGTCTATATACGGCTATGCACACCCGGCTCATTAACTCCATGAAAACCGCTGGTGCATTGGTTAACCCAAAAGGCATAGCCGTAAACTTCAACGTGTCCATTACGCATCCTAAAAACAGTCTTAGCTACGTCATCCCCGTGCACCCTCCATTGGTGACATCACATACGAATTTTCTATCTCACTCTTCTCAACTCCTCTATGCACATCCTAAACTACCCACCTTTCTTCTCATCATACAATACGGACGCTTCCCACAACAAGTTACCATTCGAACCAACCCTCACCTTGCAACTCCTGCAATCATTCCACACCTCTTGCCTTTCTAAAAACGTCAAACGACACGAGCCTTCGCAAATCGGCATCGCTCCTTGTACTAATTTCATACGAAATCCTATTCTACGACGAGGGGTAAAACCCACTAAATCCTGAGAAACACTTTGAGAAGCTCACATACTACTAAAGTATCACTAAATTTCAATTTATATGCTTTGGTACTCCTACGAGACCTCGCATCCTCTTTAGTTCGTTTCCTCACGAACCTTAAACACTTTTTAGCTCACTAACACTTTTAGCTTACTAAGGATTTTAACTACCTTCTTGATGGCATGATCATCCCAGCCCTTATGCCTCAACAACCAATTCTCTTATACGGCTACATCAACGCTCCCATAACTAAGAGGTACTAAGTAAAACGAGAATTCTCAAATTCTAACTTGGAATCGCGAATAATTCTATTCGCTTCACTACCATCAATCGCACCACTCAGAAGATATGACCTACCATCAACTCTAGAACCACGCCATGAAGAAATACCAAACTTCACATGCACCAATTGGTAATGGGACCCAAAAATAACACGATTCCAAAAAGAAAAAAAATTAACCGAATGTAAACGTCGACAAGAAGAACGAACCTCCCACCTAACAAACACATCAATGATTTCTAGAAACACCCAATGAATAATACCACGTACCACGACCCATTAATTAAAAGATTAAGAACCTTTGTACACAAAAACCAATTTTTACCCAAGGAAACTTTCCCTCATAACCTTATACCAATCATTTTAAAATAATAGAATCACCTTAGTTAATATGCACTAATTTTAATGTAAAAAATAAATTTAATAAAATTTATAAAACTTATTTTAATTATTGGTTTCGTAAAAAGTAAAACAAAAGATGATTTTTTTTTAAATGTGTTGCATTTTATTTATATATATATATTTTTTAAAGAAGTTTTAACCCTAACAATAAGATATCGACTACAACAAAATTACTTTGAAAAGGAATTTATGACTCGCAACAAAGACAACATGAAGCAAAATAGACTCCCAAAAATACATTAAGGATTCCCATACCAAATGTTAATTTACTTGAAAACGAACAATGACCGGAACTCTTGCAAACTAACAAAACCCATAAGGACTCATCCATACCCAATGGTCCTTAGAACAAAACCAAAAGTAACGTCCCTTTAGATCAAAAGAAAACAATCCAAAACGCCGAACTGAGAACATAAAACACATTCAATGATAACACCCCTAAGAATACCAACACGAGCGTTGCATATCTCAACGAACAAACCCAAGCTAACGAACCAACTTAAGAATCGCGACGACAATACCAACAGGTATCCGATGTATCCGCAACCGATAGATGAAAGGGTTAGCCTCAAAATATTGAGTCGAACATGAAGTTCGTTCATTATGTATTTAAGTCTCGGTCAATCAATTAGTTAACGTTGTAATAGGAAAGTATCGGGAATCGGGCTTGATAGTTAATCTAATATTGTATATGTTTCGGGTTTAATCCCAAGCAAAACCCGAGCCCGGGTCCTAGTTAAATATCCCGCGCGTCACTTTTAAGTGTCGGGGTATATAAGGAACTTTTCCACTTGGAAAAGTTAGTTGTTAAAATAATAAATCTTTTCCTTTTCCAAAATTCTCTCATCTCTCTCTCTCTCTTCTTTCTCTCTCTAAAACAACTCACCTCCTTTCTCTTTTCTAGATCAAATTCGTGTATGATATATATGTTATGAAGTGATTACGGAATCCTACAATGGCTCAGAGCTACGAGTGGATTTCCGAGTTGAAAACTTGTGTTACAAGCATCAAATTCGAGCACATTTGGTCCTAAAATACCCACGCTCAAAATTCATTTTTTGGCTTGATTGCTGTTAATCGTGTGATTTTCGTGTGATATAAGCTAAGGATGATACATTGTTACTCCTACAAGTGAAATCTAGCAAAAAAGGTTTGAATTTCTTTAAGTGTTCTTCGTGGAGAGTTGCTACTTTTTGGACGTAATCAAGATATACATGTTATTGTGTGTTAAATCTTCTTAGAGACGCTTAGTATTGCATATTCATAGCTTATTTCGTGGCTAAAAGGCTTATTTGGTTGAATATTGCTTAATTCGTCCTTGTGTTCTTCATGGAGAGTTGATTATTATATCAATCTCTAAGCGGCGGTTTGCTTCAATTAATAGAAACAGCGGTTTGAGAATAATACAATAGAAGGCGAGTTGCTGGTCAAAGGCGAGTTGCTCACATAGCCGGCGAGTTGTCAATATGTTTAGCAGCGGTTTGCTTATTTTAATGCAGACGGCGAGTTGCTAAACGGCGATTCTAAAACCGAGTTGCTAAACGGCGAGTGCCAAACATCGAAGTTCTAAACAGCGAGTTTGCTAAATAGCGGAGTTGCTAATCGTCGACTTACCACACAGCAGTTTACGTATTTTATATTAGGGCAGCGAGTTTCAAAAGAAGCAGCGTTTGATTATTCCTATTACACGCCCGGTTTGCTTACACTATAGAGTATATTGGTTTGATTTTATTTTTTTTTTAATCAAACTAAAACACAACCTTTTCATTCACTCATTAAAGACAATTATCAGTTACGGATATACATCAATTTCATCATTCACTACCCACAAAAACAATTAAACCTAAACCCATCGAAAGGACTTAAACTCACAAATAGCACAAACAACCCAACCATTAACTACCAACGATTATTCATTCACGGTTTTCTATTGATTTTGTAAAATCCCGTTAAATCATTTATCGGTTTTAATCATAGACGTGTAAAATCCCATGAACGTGAATTGCATACATAACAACAACATCAATCACATCATATCCACTTAAGATCCACAAATCTGGTCACACTTCATACATTAATAACCATTCATTCGCATTCTACTTTCAGTCAATACATCCATCAACAGAACGTCAAATGCACAACAATATTATGGCAGCTGGTTCAAAAGATCGTCCACCGATGCTTGGACCAGGAAGATATTCTCAGTGGCGTTCGCGTTTTCTACGATACCTTGACACTAAATCGAATGGTGAATATATGAAGAAGTGCATCTTTGAAGGTCCATATACGCCCACGAGGCCTACTCATGCAGCGGTTGCAGCAGCAGAAAAACATTCACCAATAGCTGCTCATAAAGAAGCTGAGACATACACAACATGACACAAGAAACAAACTTTACTTTCAGCTGAAAAGGAAGCTATTTTTTCTTGATTTTTTGACTGGTATAGTGAGATGAAATTTACTCAAACTGTTGATCGCATGCAACACAGCAAGGAGATGTGGACATCCATTGAAAGTCTACAACAGGGTGAATCGTTTAACGTACAAGATGTAAAGACCAATCTGTTCTGGGAATTTGGGAAGTTTACTTCTCGAGATGTAGAATCCATGGAGTCTTATTACTCCGGGGGTTTATAAACTGATGAATGAGTTGACAAGGAACAACTTACAAGTTTCACCAATGCAAGTGAATGTTTAATTTCTTCAACAACTTCAACCAGAATGGTCGAGATTTGTGACGGTTGTCAAGCAGAGAGAGGAAATAGACACAGTCTCATATCACAAGCTGTTTGACGTTCTGAAGCAGTTTCAAACGAAGTTATGGATATACGTGTTGTTGTTTCTGATAGATATAGCCAGAAGTGCTTAATCTTTAGCACTTCTTGCGGCGGTCTCAACCCTATTCAGATAGACTACTAACAGGCACCAAAACCTCAAAGATCGAATGCACCATCATACATGCAATCTTCTTCCACACGACCAAGTGCGACTACCAGACACAAAGGCAAAGAGATCGCCAAACCAGTTACTCCTCAATCTGAGTCCGTTTCTGAGGAAGACAGTGATCCAGAACAAGCTCGGAGGGATAAAGGATATGCAAAAGAACTTGGTACTTCCTTGCTAAGTATTTCAAGAAAGCTGTACAAACATACCAACAACAACCATCAAGACTTCTACAAACTCCAAACAAGACTGAAATACCAAACCAATGTATAATAACGACAATTTCCAGGGCAGTATTGGGAATCAAAGGACGATGACAGTTGCTGAGGCAAGGGAAACATAGGCATCCGTAGGCAACAAAATGGGATACAGATGCCATTAACTGCAAGGGATTTGACACTATGCCAGGGAATGCAGAAAAGCCAAAGCGGTTAAAGACGTACGTGTATCACAAGGAGAAAGATTATGATGTGCAAACAAGCTTGAACAGCTGTTCACATGAAGCTGAGCAAGCTTGATTGGCTAGAAGACAACGGATAAGAATGATGACACAAGAATTGGAAGCACATTACAGTTACATGGCAAAGATTCAGGAGGTCTCACCTGAAGAATCCATTCAACTAGTCAGCCATTAGAAACAGTAACAAAACCATGATGAAAATGATGTCTATTGCATGTGAGACAACATCTAGCAACCTGAATCCATTAACGACACATTGGTTTTGGAGAAGGATGATAGCAAGTCATTCCTAATTCATCACAAATATGAATAAAGATAATCAGGTGATCAAAATGCGGCTTGATATGTGTTGATGTTTGTGCTGCGCTTGCCTAATTTAATTGCTAATTTGACTCTTGATACGAGGAAAACAAAAACTGTATTAAATGCAATTAAAGAAAGCAAAACGCAACATAACTCAAGAACTTAAGGAGTAGCAAAACTAACCTTGAAATAGCTAGTAGGGCTCTAGGGGAGGCTACTAGCAGTCGGGATAGTTGTCTGATTGCACTTCAGACCAAACAGACTGAGCTTGAGAAGTACACGGCCCTTAATGACCGAACGAGTGATTATAAAATACTTCAAACAAAGTTAAATGAAACTCTAGGACTATTAGCTCTTAAAGACATTGACATACAAGAGGGTTTAAAAACTAAAACCTATGAAATTTTAGTTGTCAATCAGAAACACGATGAGCTAGTCAAAAAGAGTCCAGTTAACTAGTCACAATATTGAAGGTCAACTCAAAGAGAAAAGTAAGTTATTTGGATTTAAAGGTTAAGGAGAAAAGACCATTGACACGATGCTTGAAAATGGGACAAACAAATAAAGTTTTTAAATGAAATTCTTTATAAACGCAATCAGTCAATTCAGACCATTCACATGTTAGCACCCAAATGCGCAACGTATAATGGTAGATCAACCTTTGCTAATCCAAAGTACCTCAAGATAGCTCAATCTGAAAAGCCTCATTTGTATGAGATCCCATATGATACTTCTGATCCTGCAAACAGATTTTGCCCCAATGGGGAAGAGACAGTGACTCTTGAAAAGGAGAGTAGATCAAAAATTGGATAAAGACAAAGTGAAACCATATTATTACACATTTCACAGTCATTAAGAAACTTTCAAACCACCAATCCAAACCTATATTGATCAGTTTGGAACACGCTAAAACAGTTAGGAAGACAATGTGGAGAAAAACGTTTAACAGAACAAAACCAAACATTGCTAAAAACGTGTCCTTTCTACCCGTTTCTAAATCCATTAGTAAAAGTAGACAAGTTTATAACGAAATGACAAACAACTTCAATCATTTTAGAACAATTTGTGAACAAGCTTGGTCTAATCATACTAATAGTGCATTTCCTAACCCAACTGCTAAGAGTATGGAAGTTTTGATCAAAACCTTATTAATGCCTCTTTCAAACAAAACTATACTGGACAGTCATTGTTTTGTTCATGAACTAAAAACAGAAATGCATGACGATTTGGAGTACGTTAAATCCCTTGAAAAGGAGATTGACGAACTTGAATCAGAAAAGGCTGATTTTTCAAACATATATGATCTACTTCTCGAAGAGTGTGTGTCTAAAGATGTTACATGTTCATATTTGCATTCTCTGTCTGAATTAAATGCTCATACTGAATTGCAATGCATGTATCTTCATAAAGTCAAAGAATGTGAATGTCTTGCACAAAAGCTGTCAAAACAAACTGAATCTGTTAATAACGAAGTTCATAATAAGCTTTTAAAGAGTTTTGCTAAACTTGAAAAACACTCGATTTCTCTTGAACTTTCTTTACAACATTGTAAAGAACAGATAAAAAACAACCCAGTTTGCAAAGAAATCTTCAAATGTATTTCGAAAAGAACTGAAAAATATCATGAAATACAGGATTGAAAGCTCAAATCAAGACAAGAACATAGCAATAAGTGAGTTTGAAATAGAACTCATCGAAAACTGCAAGGGAAAGTTGTGGAAACTCAGAGTTTGATAAACCATCTATTGTTCACACCATATGCTTCAACGATTTACCAAAACTCATCAGTTTAGAAAACCGACTTCCTTTTTCAAATTCTCCTGAAATGAGAAGTTTTCAAACGAACAGTCGTTAATAAAAACTAATGTGTCGGATGTTTGTTTTAAACAAGTCATGCTCAACATAATTGCTCAGATAGAAAACAAGCAGTTCGAAGACACCAATGTTTTGAAAAAAAATTTTGCCACCTGGCCCCTCTAGGAAATAACCCAAAGCATGTGTCATTTCCAGTCCCTAAAGAAAAAAGTAGCTCAAATGACTGGTTTCATAACCTACTGCCTAGAAAGAAGCTAAGAAAAGTCACAACTTCAAAAGACCACGGGAGGGAATAAGATGTAAATGGAAAACCTAGTATGATTAAATCTTGCTAAGATTACCCAACCATGCTAATGGGTGCAAACCAAAACCTAGAATTGGGCAAGCATCACTTGAGTTATCGGGTTTCAAACAAAGATGATCACTTAGGAGAACATAGGAACCAAAAGCCTTTCTTGAAGTTCAATGACTTGCTATGTCCTACCAGCAAAAAGAGCCTTACACTGCAAAATCATGATGAATACGTCTTAAAATAACCTCTCAAAGTTAAATCCTCGTGCTTCTGCACATATTAAGGACGCAAAATCCCATAACACAACAAAGAGATATGTGCCCGTTGAAAAAGACAAGTGAAACTAAGAAACAAAAGACTGATTCCCCAAAGGACATAGGTTTTCACACAAAAAGAACTACCATTGTCCCTGAGAGAAAACAAGACTCCTAGATCTTGTCTAGGTGGGCAAAAAAAAAAACCACGGTAGAATCTCAAGACAGTTTGTCTTAGGTGGTTTCCAACTGGAAAGCTACTCACGCTTTGCAGCGCAAGGTTGAAATGAAACCCACCCATGGTTTCAAATGTAGATTTCCCACATATTCATGCATCAAACAAACTCTGTGTTAATTGTCAGGTACATCATTCAATGGTCAAAAGCAACAAAGAATTAACTTAAATGCAGATGCACTATACAATGCAAAGCAGGAAAATCTCAGAGTGTGGTTGCTGAAAATGTTGATATCTAAGAAACCAGTGCCAGAATGGTTTCACAAAAGATGAGCTTCATCACAATGGCGTCTGCTGAAAATAACACTTCAGGCCCCGTTCCTCAATGTTTCCAAAGACTTTGAACGCATCAATCAAGCTCGTTCTTCATCAAAGATGTCTGATCACAACATTCAGAGCTCGCACCACAACGACAAGAGACGTCTGTCGAAAATGTCTCTTCATGCCTCGTTCCTCAAGGACAAAAGGCGTCAGATTATGACAACTCTAACCCCGTGCCCCTAAGATAAAATGTTGTTCCTACAGCAAAGAAGACAGATTCATCACAACAAGGGTTGGAAAATATCTCTTCAGTCCTTTACTTTTGAAGAATATTACAATCTAGACACAACGGTCTGCGAGGACCACAACGATGACCAAGCACCGATGCATTCATTTCAAGAAGCAGAATATATCATCCATTTTGTACATGGGAACAATAAATTTGTGAGTCTTCCTCACGCAACATTGATAATACCGATGTGCATCATTCAACCACAAAGGTCATGATTACCGATGTACCAGTAGACCATCCATAAACAAGTTCGTGAAATCCAACCATGCTTAGTTCAAACAAGACGAAGCTTGGCCACAGATCCTGAAATGTGTATTTTCGTGCTCACAGTGCGTAATGTTGAACCGAAGAACATTAAGAGGCAAATGGCTGATTCTGCGTGGATCGAATCAATGCAGGAAGAACTCAATAGTTTGACAGACTAGAAGTTCTGGAACTAGACGACCAAACCATTTGGCAAGATGATTAAAAAGCTAAATTGGTATGGAAGAACAAGAAGGATGAAGATCAGACATAATTCGCAACAAAGCAAGACATGAGCTAAAGGCTATGCTTCGGATGAGGGTAATGATTTTGAAGAATCATTTGCACCAGTATGCTCGCTGAACAGTTCAGATTCTGTTGCTAACGCAGCACACAAGTCTTTCAAACTATCAGATGGACGTAAAAACGCATTTCTTAATGGTCCAACTGAAGGAGGAGGTTATTTGCTCAGTCCAGAAGGTCATGATCCAATCATCCATAAAAAGTCTACCTTCTGAGAAAGATATGTATTGATTTAAAGCATAGCTCCAAGAGCCTGTAAGATAAAACTATCAAACTTCTTGAATGTCCAAAGGCCTTACTAAAGGATAATTGACCCAACTTTAATTCAAGAAAAAATACAGAGGATATTCTAACTAGTGCAATTTACTTGATGACAAAATTTTTGGTCTACAAACCCTAAATATTCAAAAAGATTTGAAAATTTAATGCACAGTAGATTTGAAATTCCTTAATAGGGGAGATGAAATTCTTTTTTAGGACTTCAGATCCACATCCCCAAAAGAATTTTAATCAATCAGGCCAATACGCTTTAGAAATTATGAAAAACATAATATAGGACAATTGTCAACTCGTATTGGTACACCATTGCTAACAAAACCCATACTAGGATGTTAGATTTGAGTGGAGAACCCGTAACCATTCTGATTATCGTAGTGAAAAATCGGGGTCACTCATCTACTTGACATCTAGTAGACTAGACATAGTGTCAAGAAAGCAATATCCAATTGTGGCACGTTTATCAAGCACGAACTACTCAAAAGCACCTCAAGGAGGTTAAACAATCTTTAAATACTAAAGGTACCATTAACCTGGGCTCTGTAAGCCCAAAGATTTTGCTTTGAACTAAACAGCATTTTCAAACGCTGATCATGCCGGATCGCCTTGATACCGGAAAAGCACTATCTGGAGGGATACAGTTCCTTGGTGATAAGCTTTGTAACTGATGTCCAAGAAACAAAAATGCACACAATGTCATTAAGCAGAGGCATGAGTACGTGGCGTTAACTGCAAGTTTTGCTCAAGTATGTTTGATGAGGACACAGCTTCAATATTATGGCTTCACTACAACATAATACCGTTGTACTGCACTCTCAGTCAGCCATAGCAATTCATGCAACCCCTAATATAACAAACATCGCGAACAAAGCACATCCATACTCGTATCATTTCATAAAAGAACAGTTGAAAAATTGTTAATTTGAACTATAATTTTGTCATAACTGAATACCCAATTAGCTGACATGTTACGAAAGCCCTTCCTGAGATCGTGTTTAAGTATCTTGACAGAAGGATTGGTGGTGAGATGCTTTGACTCCAGCGAATTGAGTCTTACAAATGAGAATGCTTGATAACATCATCAAACAGCACAGTACATATTTTTGAGAAAAGCAAAATACAAAAATAAATAAACTTCAAAACGAAAATAACAAAATCAGAAAAACAAAAATTTACAAAAGATTCTTCTCGACATGTCTCTTGTAATCTAAAACATTTACGTACTAAGAAATGTCGATTAAACATTGACATGAGTGTGAAAATGAAGTCGAGCGAGAGTTGCAAATAGTTTTAAAACATGTGCATTTTCTAATTTTCTAGATGGCTTATATGCAAAAATCAGTACATAACCCGGACTTCAAATCAAAGGAAGGTTTTATAACTTATCCTCCCAACAAGAAAAATAACGTTTCACCGGAATCACCTTGAGCTGTTCATAAAACATCAATTTTTTAGCTCAATAAAAAGAAAGTGTACGTTTCATTGCCTTACCCTTTACCGGTTAGAAGAGAAGTCCTCTAACATCTGGTTTTTCAAAAAGTTGAACATAATTTTTCAAGAATTTCTCAATGACAATTCGTAATCTTTCAAAATTGTGTGTTCAACACTCCATCCCTCACAATGTTTTCAAAAGACAACAATTTTTTCAATTGGTCCTATCTGGATGGGGGAGTTTTTCGAAAAAAAGCTTTTAATGTTTTTGGAAACATCAACAACGACAACTCTTATTTATTCAAACATTTATCAAAATGTTCCAACCATTCATACTGAAAATATTTTCTCCCACAGAAATTTACAAGACATAATTTATCACAAGGTATTTCAAAAAACTAGTGTTTATTATTTAAAATAATGGTAGAAAATGTAATTAAAAAATGATCTTATTCGCCTCAATTTGCTGAAGAAAAAGGTTTATGGATCGATTCTTATACCCAACAACACTAATTTCATGACGAATCGAATTCAAAAGGTGGTTAGTTAGAATCTATCTATGATCCAACCAGAACCGGAGGATCTACCCAAGGATAATCCAAAGTTAGAAATAGCAGTCCTTAGGTATGATTGGAGATGAATGTATATGGGAATAATGCCGACTAAGATTGAGCTAACACTGGAACAATCACCCTAGTGTTAGTAATGACGTCCTGGTAAGCATTGAAGGCGTTGAAGAATGAAAAAGAAATGTATGGATAAAGGGTCTAAAGAAAGAAGCCCTCCACACAACTTAAGGCAGAAACCGGGTCAATACATATGCTGTCAGAATCACAAGTTGATTGCTGACATTGAAAATGACATCATGGACCTTTGATGCAAACACAACCCCATTCTCATCCATTCGGTTTCTCCACACAGAAACTTGTCTCATTTGTCACGGAGATACACACGTTATCTATTGACATCTCACTCCGAGATTGTTGATATTGAATAGGTGGCAATATGCTCCAGCCTCCGAGTACTAAAACCAAAATGCACTAATCGAGTCTAGAGCCAAGAGATCAATCTAAATCTCGTTAGGACACATTCCATTTCAAACACTTGTTGAACATCATCAAGTTCACAAGCTGTTAACAAGAGTCCTACGCAATATCCTTGTGATATTTGCCAGAACATCCGAGTGATACTTTTAGTATTCACAATGAAGATGGAAATCCTGCTTGAGTCAGCATCAAACAAGCTCTTGGTAGGTGACTTGCGAGATTCTATATGAATCAAACTTGTGACAACTGGATCACGAGATGGTCCAGTAAATGAATTGACGGTTGATGAATTTTGATAAAAACATGACACTCTCGATGTGTTACAAAAACTCTTTAACGAGTGACACGTCGATTGATTTTTCAAATCAATTTTCTCGTTTATCACTAACGTAAACCTGCAGGTCAAACGGTGGTAACGGCAACCTCAATCCCATTCAAATGCTCAATCTACGAAGACATACTATCTAGAAAGCTCAAGATTTAAAGACAAAGACTTCCGCAAACTCTGAAATAAAGCTTTCAAGATGATGAATAGTAAGAGCATGCTGTTCAAAACACAAGATGGCATAGACGATAAAGACAATGACGAAGGCCAAAAGTCAAGATCGCAAAGCATGAAGGAACAAGCCTACAACAAATAACAAAGAGAAAGACCAAGACCGCATGAGCTTAACGACAAAAGCAATCTCATTGATCTCATGAAGGAGTGTCATCAATGAACTCACTTCGGGGGGAGTATGTTAGCCCTCAAAATATTGAGACAAACATGAAGTCTTCATTATGTATTTAAGTCTCGGTCAATCAATTAGTTAACGTTGTAATAGGAAAGTATCGGGAATCGGGCTCGATAGTTAATCTAATATTGTATATGTTTCGGGTTTAATCCCAAGCAAAACCCGAGCCCGGGTCCTAGTTAAATATCCCGCGCGTCACTTTTAAGTGTCGGGGTATATAAGGAACTTTTCCACTTGGAAAAGTTAGTTGTTAAAATAATAAATCTTTCCTTTCCAAAATTCTCTCATCTCTCTCTCTCTCTTCTTTCTCTCTCTAAAACAACTCACCTCCTTTCTCTTTTCTAGATCAAATTCGTGTATGATATATATGTTATGAAGTGATTACGGGATCCTACAAAAGGAACCTTACCATCTACGCAACATAACCAAATCTAATCGTGCCCAATCGTTTAAGAGGGGAATTCACTAACCACACAACATGCTCAATAGGATCTCACATCACTCTACACTACCATCTACACAACTACCATACTTACATCCCTTTACATAATACATACACGCAACAATGATCAATGTACATCAAAGTCACAAGTCCACGTGTGTGACACCTTTATAATTATGTTCGTGACCATAATTACTAAAATGCATTTTGACACGCGAACTTACTATCCAAGACCACACTCTCAATGAGAACACACATCTACCACTATAGCACTTAATAAAAATCCGAAATATAACTCAAATAGATATCCACCAAACGAACAATAAAATCCCAATCGCCCAAACGAACAAAGTCACGCGTGACCCAAAATATAAAATCAATCCTCGATTATAGCAACGCATCGAGGTAGAAAACGAAATAAACTTATGTTGGGCCTCGCTTGGGTTTGACTTTTCTCTCTCAAAAGTCACCCAACTCCGCGGGTCCAGTGAGGTAAACAATCTCCCAACGATATCTCCTAGGGGTAGGGGAAGACATGACTAAAACAATAACAAAGGGGTATATACTATTAGATCCCCATAATGAAAAAGTATATATTTCATATTATATAGTAGTAATTCAAAATAGAAAGAATTTCAAAGCTTTTAGGTAGCGGGAACATACGGTATATACGTACACAAACACTTATGCCCTAAAATGCAACTATATGAGGGACCCTTAAGCTATAGTCTAGGCTCAACCACCTAGTTCTCTATAACCATAGGCTCTGATACCAATCTGTCACACCCCGCCAAGGCGGAAACGCGAGGCATAACGAGAATGGATATCATCACAACACAATGGCGTCTATATAGAGAATACTAAAATGCATACAATAAAGTAAAGTATAGACACAAAGTGTCATAACAATACCCATAACTAAGCAAAACATAAAAGGCGTCTTTATTGATGAAAAGGAAGTTCTCGTCAATAAGAGACATGCAACATATATCCATACAATGCTAAACATCCACATATAAACTTCAAGATCATCTTAAGGTCTCTTTCTAGCCACTTCTCACTATCTTAAGAATCCTCATGACTTCACACCTGAAAATGATGCTTAAAACGTCAACACAATGGTTGGTGAGAGTCATAGGTTTAAGACACACAAATCAATCTTTTAAATCCAATTACTGTGATTATCAAAACAATATAGGACAATTATGCAAATTATGAACTTATGCTAACATGCAATCCACATACTAGGTAGGAACGTTACCCCCGATCCATTACAACAACTGGGTAGGAACGTTACCCCCGATCCATTTCAACAACTAGGTAGGAACGTTACCCCCGATCCATATGTCACTTACGCACCTAAAAGTCTACCAGCTGGAACTTATACTTAGGCCTGGACCACACATCATTGAGTATTATTTCAACCCTTCAGTTGGTTTGAATTGAGTAGTAAAGACCACTCCCAACCGAACTAATCACATCACAAACTACTCCAATTGATCACTAAGCCATGGAGCGTATCACACAAATCAGTAGGTATTATTTCAACCCTTCAGTTGGTTTGAGTTGAGTAGTAAAGACCACTCCCAACCAAACTATTCACGAAGCAATAACACGTAGCAAATAATCACAGCAATTAAAATAGTTTAACACATAGCATCATTTTCACCCCAATAAAACACAAGAAAAAGGGGCTATGAAACTCACCTGAAGCTTAGCTTCCAAAAAGATCCAATCAAAACTTCACAAAATCTCACGAACAATCTAAACAATTAAACACATTATTAGCTACCATCAATTAGGTATTCAACCCAATATGATGTAACTTCAACTATGATGGATACCTAGGCTATCTAGCATAGTCCTATAATCATTTAAAACCTTTACCCATTCTTACATATTTCATTTATACTTAAATGCTACTCTTTAAACTTTCTGGTTTTAAGCAGAATTTTACACTCACTTGCGTGCCCTAAACGCACTACTTAAACACTCCCATAATTCAAACCAAAATTCATCATACTACATATATGTCCTATGAATCTCTCAGAGCTCTCCCAATGTCACTACCCTTTTATAAATACCCCTTAGAAATTCATTAATCCAAAATGTTTAAAATTCGTCCAGAATCTGACCTTCTAAAAGTATGGCATTAATTACCCAACTTAGACCCCACTATGACCTTAGCCAAAATGCAGAGGTCACACACAATATATGAACTAACTTCCACATGACTTAGAGCATCTAACTCAATGTCTAAGTATTTTTAGAAAAATCAAAACCTAAACTGAAATTCTTCACTGTTTTACACACTGATTTTGTAATGACCATTTGACCCACTTTCCGACCATAAAAACTTATGAGGCAAACTTTTCTAGAAAGTAGACTCTCTGAGGGTATTTCCAGTATGTTGTAAATTATTTATTTGATCTTTTATGACCGAGTTATGCTCGTTACAAAACTGCCTAACTTTCTGCAGTGAATTACGCATCTAATTCGAGTGATCTAAGCCCTAACGCATGATCATATCGCTAATCTAATTATCTAAGATTAAGCTAACCTAGTAAGTTTCCATTCTACTAGTCCGTGACTCTATCAAACTAGTCCTTGTCTGTGAATGCCAATACACGATAAGTACCTATCGTGTGAAGTGTAGATCCCCCCCCGTATTGATGTTAGAAAACTCGTGGTGTTGTATGGATAGACCTCGCTGTCTCATTCAACGTTGCATGTAACTGTGTGAGTAAGGCAGATAGAAAAATAAGTCAGAAACGAGGATTCTGTGAAGATCGGATTGGTACCTTAATGAGAAATCTATCTAAAATTTCGTCTTCTTTTTTAGATCTTGCTTCCTCTTATGGACGGAGGGTACACCAATAGGTGATGAGGGAGATATAGAAGATTACTAACGCGCTTAGCTATATCATAGTGTATCCTAGGTAGAGTAATCCATGTAGCAGCTCACGCTCTCACACGACTGTAACTTAGTCGTATTTGACTTTGTGTGTGTAGATTGTGATAATTGTATCGTCTTTTAGTCCCTTTGGTTTCTGTTTTAGAATTGCGCCGTTGACTGAAATTTCTTCTGTGAGCCTAAGTCTAACCACTGAATACCCCCTTTGAAGACTGTGTATGTTTGTTGTTCAATGCGCTCCATGAATATAGTGATGAGCGTTACGAATCTGTCCGTTGTGCAGATAAGCTTGGTGTGCTGTGTTAGATGAAAGAGATCTGTGCGAATTAAGATATATATGATCGCATTTGATGAGTTCTTTTGTAAAGTGTCTGTGCGGTCCGAAGGGTTTACTACTAGCTTTCTATAGGATAATATATAATAGTTAGACTTTACTTTCTGATTTGTCCTTCGCAACCTTAGTGTCGTTATAATATAATAGAACATGTTTGTTCTTCATGTTTTGTATAATCTATCACGTAATCCATCTACAGCTGTGTCGTCAAAATATACACTCTTCTTCTTAGAATATGATGACTAGTCAGAATAAAGATATAGAGACACAATAATATGTTACCTCTCATACCGGTAATTGAGAGAGGACCTCGCGTACATTGTCAAGTTGAGAGGTGAACTCTAGCAAAAATTTACTAGTGAACTTATAATTGTCAGAACTTTATTATCGCCCTGTAAGATTTTATGTGAGAGAAATCTGTTCTACAACTGTACTTGCCCCCCCCGCTCCCTTCCCCCCCAACCCCACCTCCGTCATATACTATGATAATCACCCCACATGATAAACTGACCAGCAACATGCACACTCCTACCCTCAGACAATCCTCTCACCCACTTGTTCTCCTAACACAGATCCATGCACGACACTATAAGATTCTGTATATGTTAGAGGAAGCTGTAATGTGCACCACCAACAACACGTCAAGAATAGTGAGACTTGTGTATGTTCCCAAACCACTGCACCCCCGCTCTGTACCTACACCCCCCCCCCTATATTTGATGATCACGGTTTTAAGATCACAAAGTTTACTACTATCCACGAATCTGTGTAGTGAAATAAAAGACTGATACATACGAGATGTCATCCCTTTACCATTCACCACACTACTATATCCTCCAGCACACACCACTCCCGCTCTCTAAGTATACCGTGTTCTCTCCCTACTAACACTCCCGTCAAAAATAATATAGAGCCTCACCTCCCTCGACGTTGACTAACACCTGATCAAAGTCTCCTGGTTGTCATAATATCCCCTACTTAGAGGAAATCTCGTCTCCGAGATTTAACTAGCTAATGAATTCAGCCACGATCATACTACACACAACTGAGGATACTTAGACTTCATTTAATCCCTCGAGGTTTCCCACAGTAAACTCAGGGCCACGCTTGGATTCCAACGAACCTTTTACCTAAGCTATCTTACTACGCTTTTCAAATCTCTTAACTTCACGATTCCATTATCTTCTACGGAGTGTTCCTTAACATTACGCAAGAGTTTTGTCACACTTTATGTCATCTTATGGCACTTGTAAACTAGGGGGGGCATCTGCCATACATTTCTTCAAGTTTGACACGTGAATAGTAATCATGTACAACCACTTAATTCCTACGGCAATCTCAAGCGATAATAAGCCAAAGGACCGATCCTTTCAAGAATCTCAAAATGGTCCTACGTATCTTGCGTAGCTAACTTTCCCTTTTTCCCAAAACATATTACACCTTTCCAAGGTGACACTTTCAACATCACTCGATCTCCTACTTCGAATTCCAATGGTTTGCGTCTATTGTCAGCATAGCTCTTTTGACAATCTCTTGCTGCTTTGAGCTTTTCCTTTATCATCACGACTTTATCAGTCGTTTCTTGAATTAATTCAGGTCCAATCAAACTACTTTCTCTAATCTCAGCCCACTAAAACAGTGCGGACCTACATTCCTTCCGTACAATGGCTTTCAAACGGAGCACCATTTTATACTTGAATAATAGCTATTATGTTAAGATTACTCAGACTATGGTAGTGATGAACCATCCCAACTACCACAAAATCAATTACACACAGCCATAACATATCTTCTAGGTCTGAATAGTTACGCTCACTTTGTTTCCAATCCATTTGGGGATGATTAAGCCGTGCTCATTATCCAACCTCGTTCCTAATGCTTTTTGTACGTCTGCCAAGTAAAGCGACGTAAATAGTCCATTCTATCCGAAATAATCGACACTGGAAATCATTCGTCTCGCGTGACCTATTTCATCGACATATGATCTTTGCCAACTCTCTCGTACTATAGTCTTTTTCTTATAGCTAGGAATGAGCTAACTTAGTCAGTTATCGACATAACCCAATCATGTCATTTCTACTTTTTGATCTCTGGTAACTTTGTGATAAAATCCATAGTGATCTTATGCACTACTGTCTCTTTTCAGGTATCTAGGTTGTTGAAGCAAACCCGAAAGGCCTTTGATGCTCAGCCTTTTCATTTTTGTACATGTTCAAACACTTACTAACATAAGTAGCAATATCTCTTTTTCATTCCCCGTGCCACCATTTCCATATCTCGAAGGTCATAGTCCATCCTTATCAACTCCCGGATGCACATAATCTTAGTCCTTGTGAGCTTCGTCTCATTAATTATTCGTTCACGTTCTCCTATCAAATGGAAACCCATGATACTGGTCCATAAAATACAAACCGCTCACCTTCCTTATTGTCCATTGCTGATCTAAACCATTGCAAGATTCTACCATAAGTTATTCTTTGCTTCGCGACCTTGCTTTGGATACCTGTTATCCTGTCTTCATTCCTATTTGAACCGTCCATGGTCAGGGCCCTTTCACGGCCTAGGTTTCAAACCGTTCTTCCTACTAAGTGCTTCTGCCATGACATTCGCGCCTTACCAGGATGGTAACGAATCTCGCACTCATAATCACTAAACAACTCAATCCATCTTCTTTGCCGCATATTCAGTTCCTTCTGATCAAAAATGTGTTGAAGACTTTTGTGATCGGTATAGATAACACTCTTAGTACCATACAGATAATGTCTCCAAGCCTTAAGAGCAAACACAACCGCTCCCAGTTCCAAGTCATGCGTCGTATAATTCTTCTCATGGGTTTTCAGTTGCCTTGATGCATAGGCAATAACTTTGCCTCTTTGCATGAGTACACAACCCAATCCTTGATTTGATGCATCACAATAAACCATGAAATCTTCCACTCCATCAGGTAGTGTCAATATTGGTGCATCACACAAGTTATTCTTTAAAGTTTGAAAAGCTTCTTCTTGCTCCACACCCCACACATACTTCTGATTCTTCTGAGTTAACGAGGTAAGAGGTTTAGCAATTTTGGAAAAATTTGCGATAAACCGTCGATAATAACCGGCTAATCCCAAAAATGATCGAATCTCAGAAGGCGTCGTAGGGGTCTTCCAATTCTTTACTGCTTCTATTTTGCTTGGGTCTACATGTATACCATTCTGGTTAAACACTCCTTGACCAGAGAGTGCACCTCTTGCCATCCAAAATTCAACATTGGGAGAAACTTCGGCATACAGGCTTCTCCTTTCCTTAGCTGTTCAACACAGACCCAAAGAACTTAATGGTCTTCTTCGTCTTTGAGTAGATTAGGATCGTCATCGTGTACACAATAACAAACTTATCTAAGTACCGGTTTACAAAACCACTGTTTCATCAGTTCATGGAAAAATGCATTTGCATTGGTTAACCTCAAAAGGCTTAACGTAAAACTCAAAATGACTGTATCGTGTTCGAAACGCCATCTTAGGTATGTCGTCTTCATGCATGCATATTTGGTGATAACCTGACCGAAGGTCTATCTTGGAGAAAAATCGCGATCCTTGTAGTTGATCAAACAAATTATCAATCCTTGGACGAGGATATCGATTCTTAACCGTCAACTTGTTCAGCTCTATATAGTCGATGCACATACGAAGCAAACCATCTTTCTTTTTAACAAATAACACTGGCGCTCCCCATGGAGAATGACTAGGTCGTATGAAACCCTTGTCTTGTAACTCTTGCAGCTGCCCAGACAATTCTTGCATCTCTGAAGGCGCTAAACGATATGGAGACTTCGCAATTGACGTCGCTCCAGGAACTAGATCTATGCGAAACTCCATATGCCGTTGCAGAGGCAATCCTGACAAGTCTTCTGGAAACACATCCTCAAATTTACGTACTACGGATATGTCGTTCAACTTTGGTTCATCCTCCTTTGCACTCTTTAATGCTTTGGTGATTCCTATAGCTCATTCTCCATGTACCCTAAGGATCCTACCATCCTCCACGGGTATTTCTACTACCTTCTCATGACATACGATTACTGGACTTATGTTTTGGGCAACCATCCATTCCCACACCTCTCTCACCATTAAAGCTTCCATGACCAAGTTATCAAAGTTTATGCTAAACAGAAGGAACCTCTAGTTCTAGTTGCAGTCTCGGTATTTTACCCACTGTTCTACTTTCTTACCATCGCTACTTCTTTTACATAGGGATTCACAATGCTAGGTTCACATTAAGTAGGGGCCAAATTCAATAGATTATGAAACTAAAATTGGCTGTGAGAATCAAATATATGGCTGACAAAGGAGTCATTTAGAGAGAAACGTACCTGGTTACAACGATAGGGTATCCTGGACGCCTCCATTGCATTCCACATTCACGTTGTAAGCTCTTCCTCTAATTTGGTTTCCATTGCTTCGGGTTATTTCGGTCTGCCCTCAAAGCAAATTGATTTCCAATTGTCCAGGTGCTCAATTCAACTTTGGACAAATATTGCGGAATATGATCTGGACTACACATCATAGCCATACTCTCCGGTTTGTTTTTCATTCTTACAGCATATTACTGGAGCTACTTGGGGCCCTTTTTGTAAAAACGGGGTGCCCGACAATCCCTGACAAAATGACCCGGTTTCTGACAATTGAAGCATAATCTGCAGAATCCATTTACTGGGTGATGAGTTTAAAGCACATGTTACACTTGTGAATTTGAGTTCCCGCTTCAGTTTCTAGCAGAGTTGTTTCCTACGGACCCGAGTTCCCGTCTTTCCTTCCTTGTTGTTTTCCAAAATCTCATAGTCTTACTAGGCTTCATAACTCCCTTTCTCTTAAACAATACCCTTTTGTCAAAGTACCGTAGCTGACTGCTTCAGCAATAAGTATTCGCAGCTCCCTCAATATTGCAGTTGATAGTAGTTGGTTGGGGGGCCCGATGACATTCAGCTCTAATTTCTCAGAGAGCCTAAGTCAGCTATGTACCTCATAATACGAGATGACTCAGGTGTAAACTAAATGTGGGACCAACTTGGCTCCACTCATGACAAACTATTTGTGTATTGCAGCATTGATGAGCTCCTTCCATCTTGTGGATTCCAGAACTCTTTCTCCACTTTTCCATTCAATTACTTTGGGACAGAATTTATTTCAATCGCCAGTTACGCTTGTAAATCGTTCCCATGATAAAGACCATTGCAGCTCACACACGTCCCTTGCTTGACATGGTGTTTCTGCTCCTCTAAGTCAGGCTCTTATTTACTAGTGAGCTGGGTTTGCATGTATTGCTACTTTTGGTTCTCGGCCACATCCATATTGAATCAATTACATATTTCCATTTTCTCGAATCCAACGAGAAGTGGTAAGGCGCTATGGCACTACCTTTCCGTCATATCTTGGGATTGAAGATTGGAATGTCCCAGGTAAGAGCATCGTTGTTCCCATCGATTCCATTTCCACTCAGCCGTTATTCCTATTATGATTAAGCTTTTGTGGATTGCACTTGTTAGCTTACGCTTTGAGTGAGTGATGGATTGGTAGTGTTGCTGTGCGATGTCTAGTAGCAACGTCGGGATTTCGTTGTCTATTATGTTGCTATGCTAGGACCACTTCGTCGGTTTGGAGGCACTTTTTCTATCGGATATAAAAATTATATGTCATTGATAGACGATTTAGATATCGGTATCAAAGAATCTCATCTTAAAATCTATAACCATATGCATGAATATACACATCAACTATAATCTCCATTGTAGATCATACTTGCAAGTCCACATCTGTGTGTGGTGGGGCATGTATAATTGATGTTGGCGCCACTCTATAAGGTATGAGATTGCCCTATTCTCACAGTTGTACTCCCTCCTATGAAGACACTTCACAATTTTAATTACGATCAACATAGCACCTTGGCAACAAAATAAACCCAGACACATCACACAAAGAATTAATTCCTAGTAATCACTTTTATTAATAATACGTAATAATCCAACATCGAAAAGTAACATCCCTAATATGCTGTCCAACTGGCCGAAAGAAAAAAAACAAGCTTCAAACATAAAAAACTACTTAGAAAATCTTTGGACCACATGATGAAGACGCATCTAATCACGATCATATTTAGTGGTCTTCTCCCATACGGGCTTGCTACTTGCAGTAGACTCAAGGTCTGAATCCACTTCATTCCTTTGTCAAGTCATCTCGTCATCCGTCTACCTAACCATCCATTCATGTTACACTTTGACTGGGTAGGCAATGTTGGGGTGCAAACTCATTCCTGTGTCTCCTTTTGTTGAAGTTGTGGATTGATTCACAAATTCGTACAGGTCGCGTTCCCTTGGTGCGTTCACTAACTCTTTTCTGAGTTTAGTACCTTGAAATATTCCCGGAACTCTGGTGATAGTGCCATCCTTGGCAATTATCTTTGTTTCAAACTCCTGAATTGTTTTTCTGTCAACCTCCTTCAACGTCATCTTTTCTTCAACTTTACAAGGCCACATAGAAATGGGAACTCGAATCTTGCGCGGTTACCCCGTTGATTTTTGTATCCTCATACACCCGGTCGCGCAGAAAAGCCACTGTAAGCATGATATTTTCTACGGATTGGAGGTGAGCATACTACCATTAGATCATGGTGACATAGACTTATATGCAGGACACATGGGGGGGGGGGTGGGGGTGGACACCCCCCCCCCCCCCCCCCCCCCCCCCCCCCCCCCCCCCCCCCCCCCCCCCCCCCCCCGCACAACACCCTCAACTAATAAAAAAGAAAACTGCACTTATTATATATATATATATATATAATAATCTTTGTTGTTATAATATATTATTATATATATATATATATATTCTTTATTTATCTTATATATATAGTATATTATAGATATATATATAGTTTATAATATATATATGTATATATATTGTTTATTGTTTAGTTACTTTATAAACTTTGGGAAAAATAAGCATAATTCGTATTATACTTACACATTAGCCCTAAATGCATCTTTATGAGGGTGGACCTTGCATTATAGTCTAGGCTCAACCACCTAGTCTCTTTAACGCAGCTGCTTCTAGAGTACCGAGAATCTGTCCACAAGCCAAGGCGGGAAACACGAGGCTGTAAACAAGAATAGGATATCTTCACAACACACCGGGTTGCTTGTTTATTCTTTGTTTTTTTGTCTCTATAGTGAAATACTAATGAAAGCTAAAAGTAAAGCAAAGACACAAAGTGTCATAAGAATACCCAAAACCTAACCAAAAATCCAAAAGGCGTCTTTATTGATGAAACGGAAAGTCCGCCAATTGAAGACATGCAACAAGTATCCAAAGATTCAACTAATGCAAAAAAAGATTCAGACAAAGAAATAAAAAATCTTCATGGAATCTATGGTCTTACTCAGCCACTTCTTTCAATCTTATTTTCCATCATGCTCACCTGAAAATTGATGCTTAAAACGTCAACAGAAAGGTTTGGTGAGAGTCATAGTGTTTTATTGACTCACATTGTTATTTTTAAAAATCAATTCTTGCGATTATCAAACATTAGATACAATTTTGCTAACATGACAACTGCACATACTAGGTAGGGAACGTTACTCCCGATCCATTATAACAAACTGCGGTGAGGAACGTTACCCGATTCCATTTCTAACAACTAGGTAAGGAACGACGTTACCAGCTCGATCATCTACAACAACTAGGTAGAACGTTACCCAATGATTCCATTTCATTCAACTAGGTAGGGAAACGTTACCACCGATCCATATATTGTGGTTACTTACGCACCTAAAAGTCTAGAACCAGCTGGAACTTATATCTTAGGCTGGACCACGCACATTCATTGAGTATTATTTCAACGCCTTCAGTTGGTTTGAGTTGAGTAGTAAAGGACCACTCTAAGCCTGAGATCTAATCTCACAAAATTACTCCAATTGTGATCACTAAGCCAGGTATGAGCATACATCAAAACTCCACTTTAATTGATCACTAAGCCTGGAGGCTTACATAAATCAGTAGGTATTATTTCACCCTTCGTGGTTGGAGTTTGAGTAGTAAAAGACTTCTATACTCCAACCGGAACAAATCACGAAGCAATATACATGAGCAAAGTAATCACAGCAATTAAAACAGGTTTAACACATAGCGATCTTTTCAACCAATTTAAGAGACTTAAAAGAAAAAGGTCGGCTTATGAAACTCACCTGAAGCTTAGGCTTCTAAAAGATCCAAGATCAAAACTTCACAAGAATCTCTTGACGAAACAATCTAAAACAATTAAAACACATTTAGTAGCTACCATCAATTAGGCATTCAACCCAATATGATGTAAACTTTCAGGAATTTGATGGATACCTATGCTATCTAGCATTAGTCCTTAAATCATTTAAAGAACCTTACCCATTCTTACATTAATTTTTCATTTTATACTTAAATGATCACTTACTACTCTTATAGATCTTCTGGCTTTTAAAGCAGATTTACTCACTTGATCGTGCCAAACGCGCACTACTTAACAACACTCCCATATTTCAAACCTAAAATTCACCATGCTAACATTATATGTCTATGAACCACTCTCGTAGCTTCCAAAAGTCCACTACCCATTTATAAATCCCTTTAGAAATTCATTAAACCAACGTGTATTTAAAATATCGTCCAGAATATGACTATCTAAGAGTATGCATTAATTACCAACTTTGACCCCATCTGTCCTTAGCATACAATTCTGAGGGTCACACAAAAATATATGAAATAACGCTTCCACTTGACTACTTAAGTTTCTAGAGCTCGCTAACTCATTTGTGGTCTAAGTATTTCTAGAAATTCAAAACATAAAATCGTGAAATTCGTCACTGTTTTACAACCTGAATTTATGTAATGAACCTTTTGAGACCCGACTTTTCCCGACCATAAAAAAACTTGCGATGATGGCTGAGCTTTTCTTAGAAATTAGACTCTCTGAGGGTTTATACTCCAGTATAGATTGTAAATTATTTTTTTATGATCCTTTTATATGGACCGAGCTATGTCGTTACAAAAACTGCCTAACTTTCTGCAGTGATACTTAAACATCTAGATTCGCAGTAATCTAGAGCCCATAACCGCATTGATTCATATCGCTAATCCTATTTAATCTAATGATTAATGATATCATCATAATATCATAAACTTATCTGGAAAATTAAATGCCCTATTTATAAAACGAAATTTAACCTTATACCTATCATTAACTAAAGTGACTAGAAAAAAAACGAACGAGGATTCAAATTCTGTGATTCGTACCATCTAATGAGAAAAACCTAAAAATGTCGTCTTTCTTTTTTTCTTCTCCGTACGGCCAGTCACGGTAACAAATAGGTTGACTGTATGGGGGATAGGGATTAAGGTTTTTGTATAATAAGGTACCTAGGTAGAATCATAAACTAACTTCTTAACTAGTATTAGATAGGCATTTTGTATTTTATTTCTTTTCTTTTTCCCTTTTTCTTTTTTTCTAAAAATCGGGACACACGAATACCCTTTATCGTCACTCGCGCTCGCGTCCTTCGCTCTCGCGCGCGCAGCGCACTACTTATTATTTATTAATTATTATATTATTTATTTATTATTTCCTTTAATTTTTTATAAGATAATATACTTATGTTGGGAAATTTGAATATACACTTTTTGCAAATAAACGCAGTTAGTTTACTACCTTTCCTAAAAATAAACTTTTATTTCCAAAACCTAACTTTTAAAAATAGAAAATTTTTAAGATTTTCTTAATCTATCGCACGTTTTAAACGCAAACCTATCTTTATATAACTACGACAGAATACGATATACGTAATAATATTTACTTAACGACAATTAATTGCAAACGCTCAATTTATCAAAAATCTTCATTTCCTAGTCATTAAAAAATGACACGAATGAACTCCTCAACAAATTTCCCATCATTCTAATCTTATTGAGATGATCACACTCAATAGATTGATTACCAATACCTCTTAAACACATAAAAACACATATAAACACATAGAATCACATAAACCATACTTTGCAACAGACACATAAGTCAACACTAACAGTTTGACTGACTTGCTCAAGTCATGGTTGTCACACTTATGTCTAGATGTTCATCAACTAAAGATGTCACTTGAGTGTGTAGAGGGTCCTTTTTAATTTCAACAACTTCTTTTTCCAATGTTTTTATTCTATCGTTGAATCGAAACACTGATGCGAAGTCAGGAAGTGTAGTTGGAGGATTTGTAGCTTTAGTTGTTGGCGGTGGTATGGGAGTTGACACAAGAGGTGGAGGAGAAAAGGTTTGTAATGATTGAGGAATGGCTGTGATGACAG
>BQNB010056618.1:0-36450 GCA_026074375.1 Tanacetum coccineum
TTCTCTCTCTAGAAACTTTCCAACCCACTTATCTCTCTAGTTCTTGTATAATATCAAAGATTACTAGTATTCTTCAATTTCATAACCTAATCTCTCATTAAAATATTATTTTCTTTTTCTTCCATCTACACAATCAATACATACAACCAATTTGTAATTTTTTACCATTTATCAACAACCAACCTAACATATAATATGAAATAATAGGTATTAAAAAGAAAAAAGAATAAGAAAAAAATAGCCATTCATTAGTTGCCATGTGACAAATTAGAGGTTGTCAATTTAAGTTGCCAAGTTGTTGGGAATTGAAGGCTTCTGAAGTTACTACTATTAGTTTTGGAAGTTAATACTGCTGGTTCAAGATTGTGCTATTGTTGAAGTTTAAAGAAAATAGTCTAAGTTATTAGTACTGCTAGCTATAATAGTTAGTGCTGCCAGTACATTGTTAGTATTGCCAGTATAGTTAGTACTGTTAGTTAATACTTAGTGTTGTTAGTCTTGTATAGCTAGTACTGCTATTATGATATGCATGAGTTAAATTAGGAATAGATATGCATCATCATTATACGCGTTTTGTAAGCCCATTATGGTTTCCTTGGTGTATAAAAGGAACCCTAAGGCATAAATCAACATATATAAGTATTTCATAGTTTTTCATAGCTTCTAGGTTGTAAACCCTAACATTGTCAAAGAGTGTTCATATTAATATATTGGACCTTATTGTTTTGGTTATATTTCTGTGTGTTAAACATTTATTATTGTTATTCTTCTTAGTGGTTTAAACTAGATTCCGCATAGTTTATATCATACACTTAAAGTTTCAATCTTAGTGCCTTTGGATTTATCCAAGGATACTAAACCTTACATCAAGCTAAGGAGTTCAAGATCTGTTCATTGGGATCAACAAGTGGTATCAGAGCTTGTTGTGAAGCTTTGAATAAGAAGAAACCAACAACACATACTAGATCTAATTTTCAGTGATAAGATGGAGGCAGGAATTACTTCTACAACTCTGACTGTAAAACTCCCTATCCTCAACCTAGGGGATTATGATCTCTAGTTAATGAGGATAGAACAATACTTTCTCATGACTGATTACTCCCTCTGGGAAGTAATTAAAAATTGTAACAAAGTGCTGAAGAGAACTATTGGAGAAACTGAGCAAGAATATGAACCTACTACTACAGAAGAAAAGCAAGACAGGAGGAATGAGATGAAAGCTAGAGGAACTCTGTTGATGGCACTCCTAAATAAGGATCAACTGAAGTTCCATTCATATAAAGATGCAAAATTGCTCATGGAAGCCATTGAGAAGAGGTATGGAGGAAACAAGGAATCCAAGAAAGTTCAGAGAACTCTACTCAAGCAACAATATGAGAACTTTGCAGGATTAAGTTCAGAGACAATGGATCAAACTTTTGATAGGTTGCAAAAACTTATTAGTCAGTTGGAGATTCAAGGCGAAGTTATTACACAAGAGGACATGAACTTAAAACTGTTGAGAAGTCTTCCATCTGAATGGAAGACTCATGCTTTGATCTGGAGGAACAAAGAGGAGATAGAGACCATCAGTTTGGATGACTTGTACAACAACTTGAAGATATATGAACCTGAACTTGCAGGATCATCAAGTACAAGCCAAAATCCACAAAATGTGGCTTTTGTGTCCTCCAACAGCACTAATAGCAACTGCAACAGCAGCACAAATGAAGCAGATAACACTGCTCATGGAGTTAGTGCTACTCATACTCAATGTAATTCTACATCTAGAGATAACCTTAGTGATGCTATGATATGTGCTTTTCTAGCTAGTCAGCCCAACTCTCCTCAACTTGCAAGAGAGGATCTAGAACAAATTGATCCTGATGACTTAGAAGAAATGGATTTACAATGGGAAATGGCCATGCTGACAATTAGAGCTAGGAGATTCATCCAGAGGACAGGCAGGAAGTTAGATGTAAATGGTCAAAGAGTTGGATTTGACAGGACTAAAGTGGAGTGCTACAATTGTCATAAATATGGTCACTTTGCAAGAGAATGTAGAGTTCCTAGAAATCAGGAAAACAGAGGAAGAGAGAATAATAGAAGAACTGTGACAGTGGAAACTCCCACTGAAAATGCCTTGGTTGCTTAAGATGGACTTGGAGGGTACGACTGGAGCTACCAAGCTGAGGAAGAGCATCCTACAAACTTTGCATTGATGGCACATACATCTTCAGGAAGTTCTTCCAGTTCAGATTTTGAGGTAGATTCTTGTTCTAAATCATGTGTAAAAGCTTATGCTACTCTCAAAGAACAATATGATAGTTTGTCTTCAGATTACAAAAGGTCTCAATTTAATTTAGTATCTTATAAAGCAGGTTTAGAATCTGTAGAAGCTAGACTAGCTCACTATAAGAAAAACTGAGGCTGTGTTGAAGAAATGCATTATGTTTTAAAACTGGAAGTCAAACTAAGAGGACACTGCTTTAGTTGAAAACACAAAGAAATTGAAAAAGAGAAAAAGAGAGAGATGAGTTAATAACCATTAGAGACAGTTTCAAATATTCATCTAAATCTTAAATAATTAGCTAGAAGTAAGTCATTGACAAGTTTAAAATTGGACTCGGATAAATGCCAGTTTCTTTCTATGCAGCCTTCTCAATGCAGTAGAAAGCTTTGTGAATTCATCTGAGATGTTAGAAAATCAGAAGAATAATAAGTCCAAATCTGATAAGGGATATCATGCAGTTCCCCCACCTTTTACATGGAATTTCATACCTCGCAAACCTGATTAACATTTATGGATGAAATAGTTGAAAGTGAGAATATGGATGTTACTACTATTGTTACACCTAGTAATGTTAAGACAATTAAGTCAAATCTTGAGTCTACTGGTGTAAAAAGTAATGGTGATGTAGTAGAACCTAAAACTATTAGGAAGAACAGCTTTAGACCTCCAGTCATTGAGGATTGGAATTCTGATGATGCCAGTGAGTTAATTTATACCTAATGTTGAAAATAAATATGTTAGACCTAGCACTGAAAAAATAAAATTTGTTGAATCTGCTAGGGAAACACCTAAACAAAACAAACATAGCATTCTACGGGAACAAAGAATATGAGAACAATAATATATCCCAAAAGACTAGGAAGTGACTTTAAAATGATTAATAAAGCTTGTTTTGTTTGTGGTAGTTTTGAGCATCTTCATTATGTGTGTGATAAAAAGTTTATATGACCAGTGTGGAACAACACAAGTAGGGTGAATCACAAGAACTTTACTAATAAAATGACTCACCCTCACCCTAATAGAAGATTTGTTCCACAAGCAGTATTAACCAAGTCTGGCAAAATTAATACTGCTGGTGCAAGTGTTAATACTGCTGTCAGACCAGTTAATACTGCTGGCTCAAAACCAACTGTGAATCATCCTAGACAATATCAAATGCTTATAAAAAGGGATATTCACAAGTCACAAGGCCATTTAACAAATATTCGATACAAAACAGTATTTTCAATAAAAAGGCTAATACTGTCAGGGTAAAAGATACTACTGCTAGAGATAGAGCAGTAGTAAGTAAAAATAAGGAAAAAAGGGTTAATGCTGTTAAGGCCTCAGCATGCTGGGTTTGGAAAGCCAAAAATAGTAGTACATCAAATACTTTCAAGAAATATTCCTACATTGATGCACGAGGCAGATCCAAGTCTATAATGGTGACCCAAAAGAGTCTAATTCTCTTATTTTATGTGCAGGGCAACCCACATCAGAATGAGTACAAGGAAAAAGGAGTTATTGACAGTGGTTGCTCAAGGCACATGACTGGAAACAAATTATATCTTACTAAATATGAAGATTATGATGGTGGTTTTGTTTCCTTTGGAGATGGTAAAGGTAGAATTTCTGGAAAAGGTAAAATCAAAACAGGAACATTGGATTTTAATAATGAGTGTACTTTTGTAAGGATGCTTAAGTATTAACTTGTTAGTGTGTCACAATTATGTGACAAAAAGAAGGAATAATGTTTCTTTTTACTGACACTGAATGTATTGTCTTATCTTCTGACTTTAGCTACATTATGAAAGTCAAGTTTGCTGAAAGTTCAAGAAAAATGATAACATTTACAGTGTTGAACTAAAGAGTAATTGTTCCCACTAAAGGTTTAACTTGCCTCTTTGCTAAGGCCACAATTGATGAATCCAAATTATGGCATAGGAGGCTTGGTCACATAAACTTTAAAAACATGAACAAACTTGTGAGGGGAAACCTTGTTAGAGGTTTGCCTTCAAAAATCTTTGAAAATGACCATTCTTGTGTTGCTTATCAGAAAGGAAAGAAACACAAAGCCTCCTGTAAGACCAAACTTGTTGAATCAATCCGCCAAACATTACATATTGTTAGCTCTTAAAAATTTGGTGACAAACACGGAATATACATTAAGTTTATTTTAGCATGTCACATAGGGACTCAATAATGATAGTTTCGATAGTTATGTGGACTAGGTCTATAATACCCCCTCATACTCCGTGGGGGGTTGGAAGTTCACATTTGTAAAGTGTGGGTGTGTGTGTTTTCACTCTAGAACACACATATCTTTCCATCTCTTTCTTTCTTTATTCTCTAATCAAATGGCTACACATTTATTTCACTTTATCTAACCTCCAGATCTGTTTTAATCCTTGTTCTTATATGTCATATATATTCTACAATTGGCATCAGAGCTGCAGGAGTGTATTGTATCATTTGTTTGTTGTTTCGTACTGTTCATGGTGTTCTTGTACTGTTCACGTATTGTTCATCCACTATTCATGTCAATGTTCATGTTACTGTTCATCGTTTTTTTTCTCTTATGAAAAAGTAATGAACAGGTTATATATATGTTGATATTAATTTCTGATTCATGTCTGTGTTTAAATCTGCCAACTAGTGTGCTTAGAAGACAAGTTAATAGCTTAAAGCAGATCTGGGTTTATGTTTGCTTCTTGGTTGCGTTTTGATGAAGAGAAAAAAAAACAGATCCGGTTTTTAAGAAAAAAAGTACAAAAGTACAAAATTTACAGGTTGCATTTTGGTTCAAAACAGTTGCGTTTTGTCTAAACAACAGAGGATTGCGTTTTGTCTCGGACTGCGTTTTGGTATTGCGATTTGTCCCAAGTTGAAGACCTTTACGTTGCACATCTAAACGCTATGCTGCCAAAATTTTATAAATGTTGCGTTTTGTGACGGGTTGCGTTTTGCCCCCCAAGACCTTGTTGCGTTTTGCTTGGTTGCGTTTTGCTAAACCACAACCAAAAATGAGTCAACTTGATATTTACCGAGTTGACCCGGTCAAGACTCAACTGAGTCAGCAAATGATCACAATCATCAACAACAACAACATCTCCATAAACAAATCCGACTAGACTCAATAACAACATCAACAGCCTCATAACCTTCGTTAACATTTCCAATTACAACAAATCCGACTCAATCTACCTAAACCCATTGTCACATATTATCATCTCTATCTCCTCAAACCACCATCAAGACTCGAATCGACAGTAAAAAAAGAGGGAAATGAAAACAAAACATTGATCTCAGTTTCACTTTCGTGTGTTACATCAATACAATGACCTCAAAAGATCAATACCACGAATTAAATCATCACAGATCTATGTTGGGTAGTACCCTCTTAATATTCAAAAATCAAGAAAGACTCATAACAATTATGTTATAGTCAATTCTTTATTTCAATTGTCATACTCAAACAAAAGTAAACCTACCCGAGACCATATAAATGATCTTGTAGTTGACAATATTTAATCGTATTTCGTGGGTTCTCTGTGGCGGATGAATCATGAAGGGTTTATAGATCAGTGTGCTCGTTTATATGTATGCAAAGATGATGGGAGATTTTTTTCTTCTTCTTTCTTGCGTTTGAAATGATTCAGATATATTGAGTTATTGGTTTGGGAGAGAAACTCAGATAGGGGCGTTGATAAAGATTAGGGTTATTGTTTCCCTAATTAAAAGGAGCTGGTAATATATTGGGTGATGGATCGGGTTTTTTTCTCTATACTTGATATGGGCCATGATTTTGCTAAGTGATTGGGAGGCCTGGTCTTATTAAAATAAACTCATGGGCCGAAATTTCCATATGGTTTATATTGTAGGCCTTTTTTGTTGTTTATTGGGCTGATGGGTGTTGACAGACCGAGTATAAATGGTTTCTTTTGATGGACTTGGGCTGACAGTTAACCGAAAGTGGGTCGGGCTGTGAATAATATTATTGGATTAGTCCGGGTATAAGCAATGGTTCGAGTACTAAAACACTTTCACGACAAGTTTGACTAGACAAATGTGGATCCGTTAATGAATTTCAAACAACATTTGTCCTAGTTAAACAACATTCTAGAACAACAACACAACAAACATGATACATAACACTATAAACGATCTGAATAAGATTCACTAAATGACAAACGGCTAGAAATTCGAATTATGATGACAAGTGTTCACGAAGTTGATTTGGTATCCCTTATTTGAGCTTGAAGTTGGATTTCACGAAGGCGTCTACTTATTTCATCATCGAGACTTCCTTCTATTTGCTACCCCTTTTCTTTAAACCTAATCTATTGATTGATGACTTGCCTGACCGTATACAACTTATGATTAAGACTTGAATTATCTAGTTACTAGCAGTCAGGGGTGGTTGGTTGCAGACCTAGATAACTATCACTTAAAGGAGTTACGTTGTAGTACTCAGTGTCACACGCAGAAGTCGATGTGGATAATTTCAAGAGGTGTTGTACTTCTTATACTTTTCCGGTGGGGTATAGAGTACTTATAGATTTAATCTTGCACCGTTCTTCAATCAAACCGTGGCAAGCTTAAGTAACAAATTTGGAGATTTCACTTCTTTTCAAGCTTTGGTATAATCAGTTTACTTCACAAATCTGGTCACACATAGCCGCAGAATACGAGGTTGTAAGTTAGCCAGAGAGTATAAGGTTGGGATGTTAAGCGCAATTTCACAGGGTTATTATTGTACATTCAGACAAAGGTACTTCACTGTCTAAGCAAAGTTCTCAAAGTTTCTCAACGACCTTCATATACAAGACTTTGATTATACTAAGTTTTCTTGATTCTTGTTTCATCTCCTACTACGGTTTTTGAAGTCAAGAGAGTAATGGTTCGTTTGGATTTCAATATTTGTGCTTTAGACAAGAACTTCTCGAGTATATAGACATACACGACAATGATGTTTCTGAGAGTTCGCAAGCATCATGGGGGAAAATGTGTACATCCAGGACTTAGTTGACTTTGATGTTACCAGGTCAACTCCCAAGGGGAAGAAGTATATAAATGTGTACATCCGGGACTTAGTTGACTTTGATGTTACCATGTAAACTTCCAGGGGGAAGTAGTATATACTACTTTACTTAATATGGTTTGTGAAGTATTCTGCATACGTGAGAAGAATTGTTGCTGATTTCTCGCATGTACCCCCAAACGACTATTCACCAAGACCTTATGACAAGTAGCAGTGGTATTTGGTGTGCTCTTACTTCTTCTTCTATAAAATTCCGCTGTGCACTTTAATAACATATAGAAGATGGTTGAAGCTACATCAAAGTTTCAAAATCTGCTCAAGATAGGGATGTTGGTTTGGGGGGAAGCTGATTCAGAAACTTTGCCAAAAAGGAGTCTATGAAGAAAGCTTTTCAAGACACGCTACATGAATTGGGGGGGAAGTTAATCACATCTCTATGCTTACTTACAATGGGTTCCAGTACAAGTAAAAGACAATGAAGACCAAGAGGGGAGTATATTAGTTTCAAGAACAAGGAGAACTCAGAAGACTTCTTCAGCATTTGGAAGTGCTATGGAAAACTTTATTTTATTGTAATTGTACTTGATACGAACATTGTAAGTAATTTCGTACGTCCACATATTGGGAGAAGATTGTTAGCCTTAAAATATGTTGACGTATATGAAATTACATGAGTTCATTAATAGTCAAACACGCAGGGACTAGATTAGACTATTTAGGATAGTTTAGTTGTGTTTAGAGTATAAATACCCCTCCATATTCATGGAGGGGTGAGGATTCATTTTGCAAAGTGTCTGTGCTCTCATTTCTCTCTTTAGACACACACATCTTCTCTCTACTTTTTCTCTCTAATAATATGGCTAAGCATTTATTTTATCCTCCCCGACCTCCGGATCATTCCATTGTTAGTGATATCCTATTGTTAACATACATATATATATATATATATATATATATATATATATAGATATATATATAATTATTTTATATATATATATATATTTGTTATTTATATATTTATACATACACACACTCACACACTCTCACACACAAACATATATATTATATATATATATATATTTATATAATATATATATATATATATATTTATATATATATATTATATATATATTTTTAGACATATGTTACATACTTACATATATCCTCTCTCTCTCTCTTATATATATATATATATATATATATATATATATATATATATATATATATATATATATATATAGGCTTTGGTTCCATTGAGAAGGTTTTTATTTTGAGAAGATTGAGAAATTCTTCGTTTGAGAGCAACATTGATTCATATTTTTTGATTTGATTCACAAGTAAACATCATTTAATAGTGAATCGAATCTATAAATCACAAATTTGATTCACAAATCATTGTTAAAATCGAGTTATGGTAATGATTCATTAAATTTGTACAGATGATTCAGTATTGTACTTATATCGCAAAATCAAGAGATTTTTAACATTGATTCAATTTTTTTTACACATTTTGGATTATAATCACATTAAAATGAGTTCTACGCTTGAAAAACTTGAATCAAAGTTAAAAATCTATCATTTTTAAAAACCTTCTCAATCTTCTCAAAATAAAAACCTTCTTAATGGATCCAACTTATATATATATATATATATATATATATATATATATACTCACCCTACCTTGCGTATATTTTACACTTATTTATATAAGAGTTATTTATATAAATACTAGAACATTTCTTAAGGCAAAGTAATACTATAAACTCGTATGTCCTAAATATTCTCCAAACATTAATTTATCTTATATGATATTTTACCATCATTCATTTATGTCACAATGCATTCCAGTTCGCCATGATTACGTTTCTATCCCTGCCCTCTATTGTGGGCATATGCTTTTACCATACATCATCTTGCATCACGTTTACATTTCATACTGCATGTATCTTGCATAGTTTCATATAAAGTCAATTTATATAAACTCATGCTTGTGCATGTCATGACTGCGCCTACTATTCCCGTCTTTACTGATTCCTTTGAGGAGAGTTTTTGAGATACAATTGACATCAGTGTGGATGTTATCCACCCGGTTCCTATCACTCTAGTTGTTTTTCCTGCAGCAACCGTTGTGACGACACTAGCCTAACACGGGGAGGTGATACGGGGTATTCAGGAGCGGTTGCTAGAGATGCCCACACAAAGGTAGGAGGAGATCGAGGAGGAGGCTAAATGGCTCTAAGAAGAGAGATGAGATGAGAGAGAGAGAGAGATGATTAGAGTGAGAGGAGTGAGAGGAGAGAGAGATGAGGAGAGAGAGGACGAGAGAGAGAGAGAAGAGAGAAGGAGATGAGAGAGAGAGAAAATTAAGGGCTGAGGACAGAGGATATCACCTTTGCGAGATAGTAGTTAGATCATTGAAGATAGTGTGAGACCATGGCTTCTTTGCTTAGTGAAGTGGAGAGAGAGGCACGTGCAAGGGTTAAAGACGTCACGTTGGGTTGGTTCCAAAGAGGAGCTAGAGAGCTCTCATGCACTCGTGGGTTCCACTGATTAGTTCATATGAATTATACCCATAGATCTGCTGCCTCATTATTTATGTATTGTCTAGTACTGGAGATTTGTAGTATTAAGAAACCATGTAGTCTTTTGGTGGGAAAACAATGAAATCAATTATCTATCAAATTAGTGTGTTGTGAAAATGTCGGCAATTTTACTTTAATTCTCTATTTCATTCATGCAAGTCACTCCCTAAAAACATTATAACCTAATAAGCATTTTTCGTCATCTTATAAAACATTTAACTATCACATGATAAACCATTTTACTATCATTGACAAACTATTTTACACTCATTATTTCACGAATACCTTATTAATCATCTTGTTCTTACCTTATGAAACCATTTTCATCTCATAAACTATTTTACTATCATCCTATAAACAACCTCACATCCATCTTGTGAATCATTTTGTCATCTTATTAAACTTTTTGCTAGTCATTGATACATAAACTCTAATTTTGGACAAAAATGAGCATCGCATCGTTAGCCTTAAATATTACATAGCCTGATCGACTTATGTATAATTTCAGGAAGGAACCATGCATGATGACGTAGTAGTCACCTTAAAAACTTTCTTTCAAGAAACTAAATTTTCTATCCAAATCAAGGTTTTGTGTGCGTATATTTAATAAAACGTGATTTGTAACGAAAACCATATACTAGTACCATAGCTACTGGTTAATCTTTACGTCACCTTAACTGTTAAGATGTCGGCATAATCTCACACAATTCCTAAAGGTCTTCATGGTATAAATCAAGGAGTTAAAAACATTACGGTAACAAGTTGATTCGCGCATATAGGAGGATTTAAGATATAGTATCCACTTTCTTCAACATACATTACTCGGAAGGCAACTCAAACCTCAATTCTCGGGGAGGATGAATTCTTTTTAACACAGGGATATTGTAACAATCCGCATTTTCACGTCATTTATACGTTCATTATTATTCAAACTATTTTTTCTAAACTTTAGAGTTCACTTTTAATTCTCAACCATTTAGTTCTATCGCATTATATAATAAATCAACAATCAACGTATAAACGTAATCAAACAAATAAAGTTTACATCAAACAAGTGTTATATTATTTTTATGAAGATAATTATTAACTTTTCATATTTTATTGTTATTGGTTACGTAAAATGTTTACGTTTCCAATAAATTACATTTATGCATACATAGAAGAACCAATACCCATTTATACTTCAATAAATACCCACTCTTATACCCAATACACAAAATTTATATCACTTCTATCCTAACTAAGGCTTGGTCGTTCACTTTTATAAACACACAACCAATAAACACAAACCCTTCACTTTTGTCACTTCTTATTAATTCCTACCTTCCTTTTACCCAACATGTAAACCTTAAACTCATTTCCCATAAGATATCAAGTCTTTTTTAGTCCTTCCTTGTACTCCTTGACGTGCCCCCTCCTAGGGAGGAAGAGAACACTTGTACTCATTATACTTAAACCCCTCTTAATCCGTGGTTTAGTTAAGGTGGTTTACTAGATACCACCACTATAAATAGAAGCCTTAAGGCAAACCTTACACATCCTTATTCACTTGCAAGAACATTAAACTACAATCTCTTTGTTTCTCTCCCAAAAGCCACGACTAGAAAGTAGCACCAAGAAAAATTCATAGTTTTTATTTAGGGAAGGTCACAAGCATACAATTATTATTAGGGTTGATATCTAAGGTGTATCAAGGGTATTTCAATGCTTAGGTTTCATTTAAACTAGGGTTTTAGCAAGGAAGAAAACAAAGGTTTTCTAGTAAGGACTTTGGGTTGAAGTTTAAGCTAGATTGTGTTCATCATCTCCATTCATTCTTTTAAGGTCTAACATTAACCTTACTCTTTCATCATTACTTAATTTATATTCATACATAATCGATATGTTGTTAAATCACCACTTAGTATATCTTTTTACATATTTATGAATTTGCAAACAAAGATTTTACCTATTCAAGTAAACATATGTTCATGGTAGAAATATGTTAAACATATATTAGAGTGCAAAAACATGTCTTATTTGACATGTTAGAAGTATTAGTTAATTTACATAATTAACGGTTACAATTTACTTATATAGATCTATAAATAAATAATTGATGAGAACACTTTATTTGGACTTTTGGACATATCATGATAGATACAAATTAGAGGACTTAAAGTATACTAATGATGTGGTGTTAGTTAATTTAAAAGGACTTGTACAAAATAAAGTTATAAAAACTAAGTTGTATAACATTTATATACTTACTGAACAATTTGTAGGTTATGTAAAGATACGAATTTTTATAAAATATAAGGGCTTAAGATTCAAATAGTACATTCCAAGACGAATCCGTGCATATAAGGAACTCGGAAAACAGAGCTTTATAACGAAGGAGATACGAATTTTGCAAGATTTCAATAATTAAATTTTATACAAACACAGTTTGAATTAACTGTTTTCAGTTACATATTTTTATATAAAATTTGATGTAACATTTTATTTTGATAGATCTACCCGATACCGAGTGGTACATATAACAGAACACATTAAAAGGGGAGGTTAAAACGAGTAAAGTTATGAATTTTTTACAGATTTCGAAACTATATATTTCACAGCTTTTACAAAGCTATGAAAAGCTGCGGAAAAGCTGTTACTTTGAAATCGATCATTTTGAGGGCCTTCGGGTCCAATTCGGCCAAAGTATAAAACGACAAAGTTGCTCGGAATGACGTTTTACTAGGAATATCAAGTTTTTAGGAGCCTAGATGCTGGTATAGATATTTAACAGAATTATAAAAGCTAGATATACTTATATTACATTTTTACTACACAATAGTCATAACATGAATTGTGTTGTTCGTTCAATATAAAACCTTACAAATAATGTAGGCATTACATATATATTATATATACATGTTTTTAACTTTATTAATATTAATTTACAAAATGATTAAAAGATTTATATAATTATCATTATATAATAATAAGTTATTACAATCAAGCGATATTAACAAATAATCAATTTTTGGACAAAGATAATATTTTTACGGATACATATACTTGGACATTAAATATCAAGCGTGACTTAAACATTGTTTCAAATTTCATAAATTAAACAAATCTATTAGGTGGTGATATAACTTCATAATATACATTGTTGTATTTATTTTAATTACATCTTACTTGTACGACCTATAAATAATTATGTTCGATTTGCTATTCGTGGACGATTTTCTTTGTTGATTGTTTACTACATTCGATACATTACTTGAAGGTGAGTTATAGCCTCACGTTTTACTCGTTTTTAAAATATTCAAAACTTTAATGAGGTGAGAATACATGCGCCGCATTTATCAAACTTGTACATACTTGATTTCATAACTTGTTTACATACTTGTTTACATACATGTTTACAAAATTGATTACATACTCATTACAAACTCATTTACACGATTGATTACAAACTCGTTTACATGTTCGTTTACAAATTCATTTTACATGGATTGAATTACATACTCATTATATACTCATTTAACATATCATCGCGGTGGGATAAATCACTTGTTTTTACTTATGGCCGCAACAACATTTACTTTCTACACTATATAATTAAGGATAGATTATGGGGCATGAACTGTTAATTACGATTGGTAGGCGTGAATGTTATAAAATAGATCTATTTGGGCGTAACAACCTCGTTCAGGTGAGTAGTAGCTCTCACTAGTTAAACGGATTGGACTAACGAACGTATACCATGTCGGAGCATTCAACGACAGTTACTATTGTATATGTTACAATGGTCACACACAGTTTATGAATCTCTGATTTCCAACATTCATTCTTACATTTTTGTGACTATTATAAGGATTGAAATGGTCATACGCACTTTGCAAATCTTTGATTTCCAACATTTATACTTATATTTTTGTGACTATTATAAGGATTGAAATGGTCATACGCACTTTACAAATCTTTGATTTCCAACATTTATACTTACATTTTTGTGACTATTATAAGGATTGAAATGGTCATACACACTTTATAAACCTTTGATTTCAACATTTATACTTACATAAACCTATGAACTCACCAACTTTATGTTGACACTTTTAAGAATGTATTTCTCAAGTGAACAAGCTACTTGACATAATTGATGTGCATTGGTCCAAACCTTTACAAGACTTACTTTTCAAACGACATATTTAGAGGTCGTTCTCTCATATCTTTTGCAATGGTATTATGAAGTAACGCTCCTGGACATACTTTCTGTTGCGACCCATTTTGGGGGTGTTACAATATATCAGTGATTCTTTAGTAACCTATTGTTAGTTGGCTTAGCTGTGTCTTGAATCTACTTTACAATATGAATTTTATTAATTATGTAACGCTTAGTGCTAATGATCATATAACAACCCGTAATTTTCATCAATGTAATTATCCATCTATTAAATTAGATGCACTGTAATATCCATCGATTATATATATACCACCTTTTTACAGGAAATTTTTTGCTTTATTTCATTATGCACGTAAACTTGCATCTCTAATAGTAACATCCTCAGGCACACCTCCACCAATGCATTATATCTTGTTTTTATATCATGTAATCTTACCTAAGATGTCATGTCAATATCCTTAAATATCATTTTTACCATGTACTATTAAATCATTTAACATTACCATTTACAACGTTACTACAAAACAAGCACATTTATATCGTTGACGTTTATATCAAAACCCTAATTATATGTAATGTATACATATAAAATGGATGTGCAAGCCTTCAAAGCATGTGTACAAGTGTACAATGCACAATATTTGAATCATATTTTCCCTCCAAGTTAATGTACAAGTCCTAAATACTCTATGTACAAATCAATAATGCATGAATTCAAATAAGCTCCATTTTCACCGTTTTCATTTTAGATTTCGTACCACCTCTTTAGTACAAGGTACAAACACTTTCTACTTAACTTCTAAACCTTAACATAATCCTAAAATCCTTTCGAAACTATAATCTAAACCTTAAATCCCGAAAGAAACCCTAAAACCCTAATTTCACTTTAAACCTAAAAACTAATCCTAAACCCTAATCCTAACATTAAACCTTAATCCTAAACCCTAATCTAAACAAATTTATATTAAATCCTAAACCCCTTATCTTATCCCTTAATCTTAAACCCTAATCCATGTTTTAAAACCCTAAACCCTAAGCCGAACCAAAACCAAATCAAACACCCAATTTCTTTCATTTTTGACCCATTTTAAGCAACCAAGTACCTCGAACACCTCCCTTGCAATTCAACTAGCAGCCATCACTTGCACCTTAACAAAGCATCTCCATCACCACCCTTGGCCATCAAGTTAGCCTTAGTCACCTCAATTGTCACTTATTTGTACCCGAAACCCTCTTACACCCTTCTACCATTCAATCCTACTCTTCTAGCTCTCAATACTCATCATTATAGCTCCAATGAACCATCTATCCTAGCCTTGACACTAATCAAACCTTAAACTTGGGCACCAAGGGTCATTTAAACCCTATATAAGCCGAACACCCCCCCCATTCATTCAAATCACACCTCAAACATTTATCTCACACTCAAATAGAGTTCTACCTCATCCAAGGAAGAAGTAGTAGGTCCTTAAGATTAGAATAGAAGCCAAGAACCAATAAAAAGAAGCCCTTGAAGTCATTACTAGACGTACGAACCCGAAAACCCTATTTCGACCCATTTTAGCTCAAGTAAGCTCAAATTCTTGTTCAATAAGCTTATAATTGTTTTTAGAAATTCTAATACTTTTAATTTTATATGAAATCTTGTTTAAAGGCCTTTAATCCTCAATCCCTGCGTTTTTGATGAAAACCCTAAAAACACCCGTTTTGATTTTCCTAGCTAGCGAATCCTTTTCTAAAATTTTGTTTATGTTTAAACATTCTTTTTTAACTTATTCAAAAAAGCCAATAACCATTGCAATTTTCTTTGGTATCCAAAAATAAGCTTGCATGGCTTTTTGGACCTTGATTTGTAATTTTTATTTCCATGCAAGGGGTATATATCATAACTTTTTGAAATTTATAACTATCGAAGGGCTGAAAATGTTATTATTCCAAAAGTTAATAACTATTAGGACCTATTTGCCCAGTTTCAAAGTTAAAGGTTTAAAATTATTTATACTTTATATATTATAAAGGACTAACTTGTAAAAGTTTATAAACAAGGGTATTTATTGCCTTTTTGTTAAACTTAAAATTTTATAATTAACTATTTTTTTATTATATTATAAAATTATATTTTGATATATGATAAAACTTGATTTTATTATAACCCGATACATTTTATCGCTTTTATTCACGATTGACGAATTATAAATTATATTTAGTGATATTTTTAACGTAACTTATCATCGACTTGCTTATTGAGATACTTAAATAAAATGACCATGTTTTCGGGTTATTGCTGGGCTCGTTGGCATTCGTGGTAGATTTTATTTTGTTTTATTTAAACACAAAGCATTTTTTTTTTTTTACTATCACGATTTAATTAGGGAATTTCCATGTGAGGGGTTCTTTTGGGTATTTGTTTTGACGAGTTGGTGGGTTTACGATTTAAAGTGAACCTGGGCTGCCTGCAAAACGATACTTTTTACATGGCATCTGGATTATTGTTTAGCCCGAACTGTTGATAAATACTTTTACTAAATTATATAAATCAAAAGTAATACGTTAAACCTTTATAAGTTTTGAAACTTTATACCATACTCTAAGACTTGACTTATTACTACAAGTTGCGTGACGTAGCTAATTACTTCTCACTGATATACTTTTGCTATCAATCAAATTTCCCCTGTTAAGGTGAGTTCATAGCCTCGCATACTTTCAAATATTCTATTTTATAAACCCGTGTGGGGGATACATGCTATAAACCATGAATACAAGTGTTTTCTAAATGTATGGTATCTTGATATATTATTGCATCTGTTGTCTAAGTCCCATTATGCCAAAAGACCCCCACCATCATGAACCATTAATCACTTGCGAGTGAACGCGAATATTGTGGATAGATCTATCGGGATTGACGAATCCTGTTTGTGTTAGCCGGATAGGTAACCAAACGCACTATATTTGAAACTTATAGGTATATGGCAATTACCTACACGGGGGCCATTATCTTTATATATATCATTATTGATATATACACTAGTCAGTTTGAGTGCCATGAGCTTAGACGCAATAATACTATTTTCATAATAATTGTACTCATTGCAATTATTACACTTATGGGTGTATAACAACGTAACCCACTCTTATGATGACTTGTATTCACACTATTTATTATAAACCTATGAATTTCACTCAACCATTGTGTTGACCTTTTTAGCATGTTTATCTCAGGTAATTGAACATCTTATGGCATGGAGTGGCACGGACTTGAAGATGGCTAAACTGTTATCATTCAAACTTTATGTTTTCATGTAGATTTTGGGACCTCTGTTTGTAAAAACTCTGATGAAATAATGAATGATAACTTATCTTTTAAAAACGTCTCTTTCGAGTCGTTTTCTATGATTATGACTGTTGTACTATGAAATAATACCCCAGATTAGCTTCCGCTGCTATATGTCAAAAATGGGGGTGTTATAGATTGGTATCAAGAGCCACGGTTATAGAGAACAAGGTTGAAACCTTAACTATAACTACTTTTCTTTTTCCATCCAAGAAAATCCTCCGTGCCACTACATTTCCGGAATAGTATGTAAAGATACATAACTATTATACTATTATATAAATAACTTATGTTATTTACTACTGGGTTGTTAACAGAGTGATGTCTTCTCCCAACCATCCTACTTCCGATATTGAGGATGCTTTTTCCTCCAACTTTCTAGACTATATCCCGGCTTCCCTGGACTATGTCCCAACTGATTTTGGCAAATTCATACACTTGTCTTGACCAAAGTCATAACCGTATATAATGTCATCGAAATATATTTGAATAATGTGATGAGATTTAACTTTTCTTCTTAGTAAAAGAGGTGTTATCTACCTTTCCCATTTTAATATTCATGTTTAAATAAGTAAATTTTTAATCTATCATTCCAAGCTTCTGGATTCTTGTTTAAGACTCATTAAAGCTTTCTTTAATTTATTAACATGATCATAGTTTCTTGAAATCTATGATCCCGGAGGTTGTCGCCACAGATACCTCCTCACTGATCTTAAAACCATTTAGGAATGACACTTTTTACTCCATTTGGACAATAAATTTAAAATTCAAAGGCGCAAGCATAGCGCTAATAATTTCCATAGATTCAAGTCTAGCAGACCGGGGACTTATGTTTCATCATATCGGAGGGCCCTCTTGTTGGTTGTAGCCTTGAGCAACTAACCTTGCCTTATTTCAAGAAAAATTACCGTTCTTGTTTACTTATTCCTAAAACACCCAACCTTAGTTACTATAATTGGCATATTCTTAGGTTTGGAACTAAAAATCCAAACGTCATTGCAATGAATTGATTTATTTCTTTTGCATGGCGGTCTGTCCAAACTTCATCTTCCTAAGGTTCATTCACTTCTTAGTTCTATAGTTGGATATAAAAATAAGTAGAATTTACTGGTTTTAGGCTTGTGATCTAAAGGGTTCTTGATTAAGGTTTACTAATTAACATTTTCTAAGGTTGGTTCCTAGATTACCTTATTACTTGCTACGCTATTTCGTCATCTTTAATGTTTGCATCCTCAAGACAAACATGTTCTAGTTTTTCTTGTTTTTGATTTTCCTAATAGATCCTTATTCATCTAAGTAATCATTCCACCAAGGGAATGGTAATAGAGATAAGAACCCGGTGATGTCTTAGAGGGTGGAGGAGTTTCATCGAATGTCATGTTGAGTGATTCTTCGATTTTCTAGTGATGTATTATTAAGAATGATATTAGGCTTTTACATATTTGGAGTATCCTAAAAGGGGACACCTTCGTATGAATCTGGGTCAAACTTGGTAGGTAGTCTTGGTGTTTAAAATGAAGACTTGCTCTAAACACTCTAAACATAGTCAAGAGTAGGATTTCCTACCTCTCAAGATTTCATAAGTGTTTTTCCTTGGATGGCTTATAATTCAGGGTTGGTCTATGAAGTTTGTTGAAAGTATCTATGGGTTACACAAAAACCGTTTATGTGGTAAAGATTGCTTGTTTCAACTTTGGTTTACTCCTATTGTGTCTCTGAAGTGTTCTATTTTTCATTTCAAAACCACGCCATTTGGATTGAGGAGTGCGTGGAGCCGAGGAAGTTATGAGTAATTCCACTTGGCATTACAAAACTCTCCAAATTGTACTTAATTTAATCAAATTTCCGTGGTACGGTTCTTATTGACATATTGTACATACTAATTGGGCCCTTGGATTTTTTACTAAATATTTCGAATTGATCGAAAGCTTCGTTTTATCATTAAGAAATCTTGTATCATGTGTACCTAGTGTAGTCATCTACTATGACTAAGGTGTAGCGGTTTCCTCCGCTAAACTCCGTACGGGTGATGGACCAAATAGATCTCATGTGCTGAGAAGTTCTAAGCATCGAGTCATTGAGACAATGATTCTTAGCTTCTGTGACTAAGTTGGCCCATTTTGGTTTTTTGTTTTTTTCCAAATTTTGCAAGCTGCTTCATAAAAATGTGATTTCAAATTAAGATTAGGTAAGGTTTCTAAACTAATTCCTAGAAGCTACCGATTATATCGAGACGCATATTAGCGTCGCTAACCTAATGCTCCATTATGCAACAAATGTGGAGTATTCATCAATCGTTTGCATGACAATATTTTGTCTTTTGGCTTATTTCCTAATTTCATCACATACAAGCCTTTCTTCCTAATACCTCTACCTATGACTTTACCGTCCTTAGTGATTTCACTATCATGTTCAGAAAAAGTTACTCTACACTTATTATCACATATTTTGACTCGCTCATAATTAGTTAAGTTAAATCCTATATTTTCAACAATTTTTTCTACTTAACTATTTTGAGAGAGTCATTTAGGAAATCGTACCTTTGCCATATGATGTTACCGCGATGTTATACCAAAAAATTGTTACCTCATTGTATGCCTCTTATATGTGGATATAGTGCTTCGGTGCCGCCGTCATGTGTTTGGAGCATCAAATTTCTTGATCCATTTCGTCGGGCTCCATGTCGTCTCCAAGGCATTATCTTATTTATATAAGATAGTAACTAAATTAATTTGGTCCCAATATCTAAGGGTTCAAAGTTGTTAGTGCATACATCCCTTGCATTTGAATGTGCAATTGGTTGGTTGTGTGAGAAACGGAAGACACTTTTCACTTTGCGTATGTAAACTTTTGGAGTATATGAATGTTGTTCCAACTTACAGAAATCCATGAGGTTGGTTTTGTCGACAAAACATGTCTTTTGGTTGTGATGTTTTAGGACGAGTAATAATTATTATTGACTCTTCTAGGGATAGGTGGGGAGTATTTTTTTCATCTAAAATTAGTTTTTGAAAAATCCAACTTGGGCTTTGTCAATGGTTTTAAAATTGTTTGACTTACATTGTCACTAGACAGGAATTTTGACTTTGTTTAAAATTTTGATGGTTTTGGTTAGAGGAACACAAAATAGATTTTTGAAAAGACACACTTTTCTCAGAACCAGGCGTTGTTGGTGGCGGTCCCATATTTATTTTAGGGGCCGCCTGAACATTAAGGGGGCCGCCCATTTTTATGGGACCTTCATCTAGAAGAAGTCTTTTTCAGGCTTTTAACAAAAATTTTATTTCCTTAGTTCCACTAGATGATGCTTCAAATGAATTAAACCCTAAACCTAATTTATAACGAAGGGTTTTTGATTTTTACTAGCATTTCATTCAAGCAATGGTACTCTTTTAATTTTATATTTTTTCTAGTAGATTCTTCTTTGAGCTTTTCATTTTCAATTTTAAGTGTGTGACACTTTGCACAATCAATATCAACTCCCTTTGTTTTTCTCGAGTGTGGACAATTTATCTTTAAATATGCTAAGTCATTTACTGACTGTTTCTAAATAGCTTTTAATTTCCTTCTTTTGTTGTTCTTAGTGATTATCTTTAAACTCATTTTGCATAATTTATCATATTCATTGTCTAAGGCTAAATCATCAATTGATGAGTTTTCATCACTAAAGTAAGAAGATTTAGAACATACCTCATTTGGTGCTTGAGCTACAAGACATGTCTCGTCTTGGATCTTTTCATCATCTTCTTCACACTTCGCTCTAAGAACCTCCAATAAATCTATTTGGTCTTGTCTCTTGGTGGATTTGTACATTCTCCAATAAGATGATTTGGATCTCCGCATCTAAAGCACTTCCTTTCACTTTTGCCATTTTTGTCATCTCGTCTTCTTTGAAAGGTCTTTTTGTCGTTCTGAGGGTGTCTCATGAATCTACCTCTTCTCGTAAAGAACTTCTTGAAGTTTTACCGCATGGCGTTTCTCTTCGTCTTCACTCCTGGAAGAAAAATTGGCACTTTATCACTAGATTCTTTCTTAGCCTTTTACAACTAGAGGATTTCTTTTATACTTGTGCTTTGACTATTTGAGAATCTTTCTTGATGATCATTTCGTGAACTTTGAGGTTCCCGATAAGTTCATCAAGAGATAGTGACGTTAAGTCTTTCGACTCTTCAATCGCCGTGACCTTTGCTCTCCATTTAGGATGTAGAGCCCTAAGAAACTTCCTTACGTAGTTCTTACTAGAATAACCTTCATCAAGAGCTTTAAGACTAGTAATAATAGTATTAAATCTAGCAAAAGCACTATCTATAGATTCGTCTTCGGAAATGACGAATTGTTCATATTGTTGAACCAAAAGGTCGATCTTATTATCTTTGACTTGGCTATTACCTTGATGGGTGATTAACAAAGTTTTCCAAATTTCTTTTGCCGTGTTACACATGAAAATTCTTTCATATTCTTTTCTTGGCAAAGCATTGTAAATAACCATTTTGGCTTCATTATTTTTCGCAAGTCTCTTTTTGAGATCATCGGTTTGTTTTTCAAAAGGGATAACCTCATCTAATTTGGTTTCCGGATTTTGTACAATAGGTTGAAAATCACCATTGGTAATAACATGCCAAAGATCTAGATCTTTTGATTTAACATATGTCTCGAATCTATTTTTCCAATAAATAAAACTATCACTTTCAAAAAGTGGTGGTCTTTGCATGGATTGCCCTTCTAGATATTTGTCGGAATCCATAGATCGATCCAAGCTTTAAAATACAGTATATTTTAAAAATCTTGAGTGACCTTGGCTCCTGATACCAATTGTAGGAAACTAGAAGGGGGGTTGAATAGTTTACCGGTTAATTATCCGTTTTAAAACTTTGCTTATAAAATGGTTTGATTCGAGTTGTATGTCAATCAATCAACAATATGAATCACAAGTAAACTATCTAATGTAATGAACTAAATAAACAATAACAATATAAAGAGATAAGGAAAGAAACGATCAAACCAAGACACCAAGATTTATAGTGGTTTGGCTACGAAGCACCTCTTCGCCCTACTCCACTCCCCGAGTACTCTACTCGAGATTTCACTATGTCAACAAGCTCCCTTTAGGCGGAGAAAACCGTTTACACGTCGCTTACTTTCTTTTCCGACACTAAGCTAGATGTCGAGTCCTAATCTTAGCTAGAACCAATCTAAGACTTCACTAAGTCTTTATACACTCACAAGATATATACTCTTGGATTGACACACAATCCAATTTACACAACACCACAAAGAAAATATAATGAAGATTTATGATCTTGAGGAGGAGGAAAGAGATCACTTGATAACAATTCGTTTCTAGATGAATACGATTGTTATTCTCTTGCACTTGATTAGAAGAAGGGAGGAAGAGGGAATTAATCACTTGAAATAAGATCAGGATATGTTAGTGATCAAGATATGTGTTTTAGAAAGAAAGAAAGAAGAGAGAAAAGTAGATCTAAGAAAATTCGTAACAAAAGGTTATGTTTTTTAGATGGGGTAGCCCAGTATTTATAGAAGACAAAAATAGCCGTTACTCTGCTAGCGGTCCCGGCGGTCCCTAATATGTTAGGGGCCGCCAGGCCTATAAGAGGGCCGCCCGTAGAGTACGCTCCTCTTTTTGTCTTTTAGTGGGGAAGGTGTTATCTGTTTTGGAACCTTCCATTTTGGGAGGAAAAATCCGATTTCAAATTTATTGTTTTAATAAAACATTTCTTTTATGAATAAATATTTTGTTTATATATTTTTGTAAATACACTTTTGTAGAAATGTAAGGTTTAAGAAAAATATTTTCTTGATCACTAATCATGTTTAATGATTTGTTTATCCATACCTTAAGTGATTAATCTTAGAAATAGAATTTTACGATTAGTAATTTATAAACGTTTAATTTTATCGTAAACATTTTTACATTTTGTTATTATCAAAACATCGAGAGGTCAAAAAATATAAATAACATTTTTAGACATTATTTGTATTAACAAAGAGGGTGTGTGGGTGTGTGTTTTCTACACGTGAAAGAGAAATAAACAAGTTATTATCCAAACACCTCCACCATCCTTTCTTCCTCCTTTCTTCTCTATATTTCGTGTGATATGTGTTGATTTGTGTGAAAAACCATATTCTACGATTGGTATCATTCGCCATGGTTTCATCTTGGGATTTTTAGTGTTCGTGTGTGGTCTTTGTTTTGCTTATTTTCGTGCTTATTTTGGGCTTATTTAGGAATTCGATTTATTTGTGTTTTGTGCTTATTTGAATCTAAAGCTTGAATCTTTCTATCTAAAAACCATAACTAGAGTAGTTAGTGCGTTTGTATGCGTTACCTTGCAAAAACCTCAAATTTTTTTACGTTTTTAGGCATATTTCAAAAATCTTGATCTTAAATTTTTGTTGTTAAAAACGTTAAAGTTTAGATTTTTATGTTAGATATAGACTAGATATAGTCACTTTTGCAAAAGAAATCAAGAAAAACGATCAAAAATTGAGTTTTTAGGTGATTTTTAAAGTTAAGAAACGTTTTTAATTTTGTGCGAAATATGTTTATATGAAGGGTGTGAATTATGTTTTCAATGGTGCGAAATATGTTTTTAAGTGTGCGAAATATGTTATGTAATATTTGTGCGAAACAGGTTGTAACAAAGGTGCGAAATATGTCATTTGTGTGAAACAAAACTCTGCCAAAATTGTAATAAGTGTGCGAAATATGTCATTGTCATAAAACATGCGAAATATGTTATTGTAATAAGTGTGAAATATGTCATTGTCATAAAACGTGCGGAATATGTTAATGTAATAATTCGTGCGAAACAGGTTTGTCACAAAGGTGCGAAGTACGTAATTGTGCAAAACAAACTCTACCCATTTCACTCAAGCCGTGCGAAACATTACGACAACATAACACGTGTGAAACATTTCAAGGACATAAACTGTGTGAAACATTACAGTGTGCGAAACATTACATATGTTATTTGTGCGAAACATGATAGGTATTCATTCTGTGAAACAAGTACATTGATCAATCCCGCGAAATATCCTTCCTAACAAAAAAATAAAATAAAAAAGTTTTTGGCGGAAAAACTTGAGTAAAATTTATTTTTTCCAGTAAACTTTATAGCTTATTTTTACGTCAAATTAAATTTTTGGTATAACAGTGAAAATTTTGAGCTAAAATTCAAATTTTTGGGAGGAAATTATAATTTTTACGGTTAAAAATTGACGGCAAAATTTTCTCCCACATTTAGAATTGGATTCTAAAAAGAATTTTAAATTTTAGCGAAATAAATTTTTGTAATTAATTTTTGGAGGAAAAAATCGCGGGTTAACTGGTCGAACCTCACAACACTTCATAATCATCAAAAAGATCCACAAATCAAGTTCACACATCGGAATTCAATGGATCATCAAGTTCAAAGAAGAGATGGAATTGCAGCAGATGCAACTGGATGAAAGGGAACTACATAAAAAAATGCTTGGCATGGTTTAAAAAGCTCAAGATACATCTTGGAAATCTCCATACTTCTTCCGTCTTCACTAACAAAAGACCATTTGAAATTTCATTTAGTATATTCTTCCGTGAAGAGCATCAGACTTTTAGAGAGAGGATGTACCACAATTTGAATCAATTACAATAGCAACTTGAAAGAGACAACTTTCATGGCCATATTTCCAAGACTTGTCTTGTTGTACTCAGAACACAGTTCAAGGAATTTTTTGATACGAAAGAGGTGACTGCTTTAGATGTTCTAAATAAATGTTGGTAAAAGAGCTTCAGTGACGGTGCGAAATGGGAACCTGAAGCTTACAGATGTCTCTTACTCCGGTACTTAGAAGAACTTGACAAGTTTATTGATGAAAGAGCACTTAAATATGGAGAATTACTAGATAAAAGAAAGTGAAGTTCAAGCAATAAAGGAGATTGAAAAACAGCTAAAAGAAAGTGAGTTACAATAGCAAGAGAGTTTGGTCACTAAGAGTACAACATTGGAGGCTAATTTGAGCATTGACGGTATAAAATTTGATGCTAGTTTGGTCACTAAAGGTGCAGTAATGGAAGCTTGTTTAGTCACTGAAGGTGCAGCATTGGAAGCTTGTTTGGTTAATGAGGGTAAAGCAGTGAATGATAATACGGGTGTCACGGAAAGCAGTGGGACAGAGTCAGAAAATAGTAGTTCAACGATTCCATTCAGCAGATCAGAGGATGAAAACAGAAGTTCTGACAAAGATAGCAGCAGTTCAAGGAATGAATGCAGCAGATCAGGGAATGAAAACAGAAGTTCTGACCATGAAAGCACCAGTTTAGGGAATGATGCAGATGCTGATATTGGTCCTTCATATGACAGTGACATAGTTACTGAGGTACCTCATTCAAGTAACGATACATTTCAAAATGTGTTTGCTTATGGGATACAAAGTCATGAATAACCTGAATCTATTCCTGACACATATAAGATGAATTAGAATAATAGTAATATTATTTCTGATATACCGAATATGGATCCGGATAGAAATAAGGAAGAACATGATGATGTTGATTATGAGCAACAGCGTGCATTCTTTGCTTCCTTGATCAATAACCTTAAATGTGATGTTGAAAAATGTAATGAGTTTAATCGTGAAGCTCAACAAGATAATGCCTTATTGACAAATGAGCTGGAGAGAATTAAGGAAAAAGAAAAACATTTTGCCAAAGATATGACAATTGAATCTGAATAATGCAAAAAGATTAAGCTTTTAAATGATGAAATTTCATACCTTAAATCTCAAGCTTGTGAAAAAGATAAGACATTCGCCAAGGAAAATGAAAAGTATGATGAGTATGTCCAATCACTTTTAAATAGGAAAAATAAACTTGAAAAGAAAATTCATGAGTTTAAAAAAAATAAACGATCTTGATAACAAACTTCAAAAAGCGGGATAAACTAATCAGACTCTTCGGATGTTGCTTCCAAAAGAAGACAATGTTAATACGAGAAAACAAGGACTTGGCTTTGAGAACGAAAATGATTATGTGAACCCAAGTTTATTAAACAAACCCAAGGAGTTAGCACCATGTTTGTATAACATTAACGAAATGGGAAAAGATGAGCTTTCCGATCAAGATCATTTCTGAAGAAGAATTAAAATGTGAAGCTGAAAAACGTTTGAAAGTAAAACAAATAAAATCTCCACGCTCGTATCATGGTTTTGTATATGCTGAGACTTAATTAAGAGAACCACCAAAAGTTCCTTTAAAAAGAAGAAATGTTAATTTGAAAGAACATTTGGAATAAGTTCAACTGAGAAATTATGATCCAAAACTTTGGAACAGTCTTCCAATGAAATACTTTTGTTATGTCAAGCAGGCAATGCTCAAGTTTGAAAAACAAACATTTTCAAACTCAGAACTTAATCAAGATGATTTGTTCAGAATGAGTTTTGAACATAGTATCAATGAGAGAGTCAGAAATCTATTGTCGGAAGAGTTTGAACCTTTAGTTAAAAACTTCAATTTTTCAACTAAAGTTGCACATATTTGAGTTGGACATCTTTTTAAGTTGAAAGTACTGCTTAGCCAACTCAAAGTACTGCTTGTCTTAGAAAGTACTGCTTAGACAACAAAGTACTGTTCTAACGTTCGGTCAACGGTCAAACGTACGTTTTTGTGCTAAAAACGTATTTTACAACGGTAACTTCATAAGTTATCCCTACACAAACCTATAAATACTAAACTGCATTGCATTTTTCTCTCAACTTTATCCCTTCTTATTATTAACTTTTTAAATTACGACTCGCGCACATTAATTTCTCTTCAAATGGCAAATATTCGTACTTGTAACAAACATAACATGATTGCGTGTGTGGAAAAGACGGCGCAGAATGCTGATTTTTCTCAAATCATCGACTTTCTCACTGGATGCTCAATTAACTACTCGTTGTTAGTTGATCCTGATCTTATTGGCCCATGGTTCGGCTTAACAATTTTGGGCTACGCTTCTCTCCAACGTGATCAATGACGTACTCACATACGAGCAAAGGTAGCTGGCAAGAAGATTTTGATTTTGAAGCAAACATTCGAGCTGACCTACTCTTTGATGATGAACATGGAGTTGATTGCTTTCATAAAGCAAGTGATTTGGGAACTTGCTCAGAGATATTTGCTACCGAGGGTAACTTAGCACAACTCACTCCCGTTCTCTACCCTTATTTTAGCCCACAGTGGAGTATAAGTTCATGTCTTACTCCACTGTTTAAGTCCTAGAGCCTTCATTGCGAACAATATGGGACAAAAACATTGCCTCTGCTTTGTAGGTAGCCACAAATCAAAAGTTTAATTCTCCTTAATGATTCTAAAAGGGATGCTAGGACATATTTCAAAGGTACACCTTTACTTATGTGCTCCTAGGTCGTTCAATTATTTTTGAACAAGCAGTTAGAGGGAGTAGACAGACCTCAGGACTTTATACCATCCGTTTCACTTCCTTCTAAGGTCTTTACATTCATGAGGAAGCATAGTCCTAAGTTCTCGTGTAGGATTACACCCTGACTCATTTCTATGTTAGAGGTAGTAAACAGCATTGGCAGCGGAGGAGGAACATAGTACTAGTTCTCATTCTAGGGCTACAAGTTCTGCAAGGGATGCTCAAGGTACTCCTACTCAAAGTGCTGCTCATTCACAAGGTACTGTTGAAGTACAAGGTACTGCTTCCTTCCATGGTACTGCTGAACCACAAGATACTGCTGAAGTTCAAGGGACTGATACATTACAAGGTACTGCTGCATATCAAGGTACTGCGCATATCAAGGTAACTGTGCATTCAAGGTACTGCTTGCTATCCTAAATCTCCCAATGATTATTACTCCCATAGATGCGTCTCAAACATCTGGAGGAGTGAGGGACTTTTAGATATATATGCTTTGAAACAGGGGAAGTTAAGTGACTCAAGAGGCAAAACCTTTCTCAAGCTAAAACAAATAATCAAAGCTCATAAGCCTAAGCTCAAGAAACTATGCTCCAAATTCGTCAGTCCAGTGTCCAGCATCATGCTTTTTGGGTAGAGAATCAAAACCTTAAGACGCAAAAAGAGACGAAGAAAGAAGCATAAGAGAGTTGTCTTCTTCCCCCCCGTCAAATTGGGGAGGAAGATAAAGGATGGAAAGAGAAGACATTTGTACTGAAGTAGCACAATGTTCAAGAAGAAGATACAAACATCCTTTCTTTGATGATATTGTTGATAAAGATGCCTGATGTTACTCTCTGATTTGGAAAGAAAAAGTGAGGAGACTGAAGAAGTTAATATTGAGGAGAAAGAAGCTTCTAATGTAAAGAGTGGAGAAACAGAAGAACTGGATTTGGAGACAACTCAAAGTACTGCTAGACAGGGTACTATTACTCCAAGGACCCTAAATTTTGAAGATGAAGCAGGTCCTTCAAGCCCACTCGTCAATCAAAAAATTTGGAGTTGAAGGAAAAACTTAAAGTTGCTGACTTGAAGTCTTCGTTGGCTATTTCTAGACCAGAGGTTTAAGCATTCCTGGTCCCATACAATCTCAACCTCAAAACCATTCAAGCTACTGACCGAAGATAAAGGAAAAGGGATCTTGGTAGAAGAACCCAAAAAGAAGAAATTAACTCTTCAACAAATCAGAGCATTGGAGACTACAAATGATGAGGAGGTTGCTAGAAAAAATTCAAAGCTGAAGGGGATGAAAGCCCGGAAGAAGGAAGAAGAAAGAAAAGAAGAACAAGCAAGAAGAGATAGAAGGAAGAAAGAAAAGAAGAATAGAAGAGAACAGAAAATTATTAGATAGAAAAGATAGAAAGAAAGAAGAAAGAAAAAGGTTTGAAGAATTGAAGAAAACAAAGCAAAGGACCACTTTGAGGAAACTACTTCTCTTGCTCAAGAAGAAAATTCAACTGCTGAAGTTTCTTAATAAGGTCAAGGATACAAAAATTTGCAAAAAATCTGAATTATCCACAGATGAAGGAATTGTATGACAACGTTCAAGCCATTATTATAGGACTCCATTCAACAGACTTGATTCAATGGATTCAGAGAAGAAAGGGAGATGTTGAAGGTTAAATCCAATAAGAGAAGCATCGCAGAGATTAAGAGAAGCAACCTTTCTTAAGAGTTAAGCGAAAGTTAATCCTTAAGATAAGCAAAGAGACGCTAAAAGATCTTAAGAGAAAAGGAAAGCTACAATTGCTGAAGAACCGCCCATCAAAGAAGATTATGTTGAGAACAGAAACCAATTTGATGAGCTTAGAAATATCTTCGGGTTGTAGACTATCTTAGGATTGTAGACTTTGAGAAGAGTGCACAAGATAGAGAGTCACTGGAAGCAATCTCTATGATTACAGAATTCAAGGTCATTGACTCACCCGATGGAGAGTATCTCATAATTTATAGAGCAAATAGTCATTTCAGAGCTTTCGACACTCTGTGGGAGATACTGCACATTTTGGATAGACAGGATCTACATCATCTATATCTGGTTGTACAAGACTATTATAAGCATATTCCACCAACCGGGTTAGGATTGATACTTTTGGGTGATCTTACAACTATTTGGGAGACGTCTGCAACAAGTGATGATGACTTCTGGAAGAATCAAGAAGACTGGGAAATTGTAAGATGGAGACTTAATGAATCTTCAGGAGTACATACATTAGAATTAGAGGATGGTACAATGATTCATATGCTGACAGAAAGAAGATATCCTCTATCAAGAGAGCTGATGATCAGGATGCTAGATCATGGTATGGAAGTTGAAGATGAGAGTGACATAGCTATCACATTGATACATTTGTTTATTCTATGGACAACTGAAGATGATGATGATTCTTAAAACAACTGGTATGATTTATCAATATTTTCTTTGTAAATAACATATCTTGTTTTGATAAAAAGAATTAACTGTGAACAAGCAGTACCTTATTCAAAGTACTGCTAGTTTAAAACAAACAGTACTTTGTTAAAAGTACTGCTAGTTAAAAAGTTGTTTTTGAAATATTTTGAAGTTTTGAGTGTGCAAAAAGGGTTTAAGGCACAAATGTCTGAAGGAAAATAAAACTGTTTTAAGGGATTGAGTGTTGGTTAACCACCACACAGCAAATGGTAATCAATTCACCATGTCTAACAAACATAAGAATTGACTAGTCCAAATCAAACAGTTTTGGTAAAGACATCTCAAATCTGTTGATGGTTGCCAATTTACCAAAAATTGTATTGCACTGAAATATTGGCTACTCCAAAGCAAACGGCTTTTGGTAAAGAGAAGTCAAATCCGTTTATAGCTTTAATAGTTTGCTCAAAACTATATGGTTCTCAACTCACCAATGTTTTATTACTGAGAGTTGGCTAGTCCTGAGCAAACGGCTACAGGTAAAGACTTATCAAATCCGTTCATGGTTATAATGACTTACCAAAAGTCATATAGTATTCAACACACTATGATTCATGTTCTGAGTGTTGAAGTGGTTTTCAGTTCACCATGGATTATTACCTTTTCTAGGTACCAAAGAACTGTCTAGCCCAAGAGTGAATGGCTACTTGGTAAAGGCTCATAAAACCATTTGCGTTGCTGCGAAGACTGTTGCTGAGAAGACATCTGTTTGCTGCAAAGACAAGATTTTGATGAAATGTTTATGTTCAAGATAAGCAGGTTTTATTTCCAGATACTCAACAACAGATGTGTTACTAGATACTGCTCAAAGGATGAAGATTAAAAGATTGAAGGCAAGTATGCTTAAAGACAAGACAGACTGATGCTGAACAAAGAAGACCAACTATCAAGAAACTTGAAGTCAAGCTAGTAGAATTCAAGTTAGGGGAGGATTGTTGGGAAAAACAAGTCAATTGGTCAATTGGTCAACGTACTGCTAAGCAAAAAGTCAAAGTACTGCTAAGTAGAAAGTCAAGGTACTGCCAGTCAAAGATCGAAGTACTGCCGTGGATAAAGGAATCTTAAAGGATTATCATTTAAACAGTTATGTTAGTAATTATCTTGTAACAGTTAATTTAGTGATTAGTATTGATTAGAGTTTATGATATACAAGGACTGTACACCTACTAGAGTTATCCTTATGGTTATAAAAGGATCACTAGGAAGGTATTAGAATATATAGAAAAACACGAGTTAAGAATTATTAGTATTGTATTAGGGATCTGCAATTTAGGCAGATTCAAAAAGGTTTATAAAAGAAATCGTTTGAGAAACTATTGTGTGTTCTTCTTAAGTACTGCCAACTAGATTCCGCATAGTTGACAGTATATCAGTGTTTCAATAAGGAATAACGATCCTACAGTCATAGTATTTTGGGATACTATAACTTAGGAAAAATTACCAGTTGTCATAGCCGGCCCCCTTATCAATAAGGGGGCCGCCCATATATTTAAGGGGGCCGCCCACTTTACAGACGCTCCTATTTTGTCCTTTTTCGGGGAAGGTTTATCTAAGGCAGATTTTTCCGTTTTTAAGGTGAAAATTTGAATTCAAATATTTATTTTGAATTAAAACATCTCTTATAATTACAAAAATACTTTGACTAATTATTTGTGTAAAAAGGTTTTATTACATTTATAAAAATGTAAAGTTTAGGACAAAAAAATATTTTTTTGATCATCCAACAAATTTAAAGTATGTTTGTTCATACCTTTAGTGATTTACGTCGGGTACAAACTTATATTTGTTGTTGAAGTAGACTTGAGACGCCGAGAGATGTTGACGTATGAATGCATTGATGATTTGTGATCACAAGTAACTTAAGCACTTTACGTTATGTGTTATAAGTTACATGTTTGTCATCACCAAAACACAAAGAGAATGTATAGATTAACTATCGTAATTTTCTACCAACAATCTCCCCCTTTTTGATGATGACAAAATATGTAAACTATAACTCATAGTAAAATGTATAAGTTACTTGTTTACACTTCTTCTCCCCTTTTTGTCGAAACAAAAAGGTAGACACTCCAACCATTCAATCCATTAGATGAGACTTTTACTATACTTTAATCCTTAGACAAAAGAGGCGAGCTTGCATCATCCCTAGTGAAGTCTTGCTCCTATCAACCCCGTTTAATCATCCCAAGATATCTACTTTGACACTCGAGCACCCTTTAGCTCATTGCACTTCTATGATACTTGCCTCCCATTATAGATTGACTCAAGCGGATCCATGAATCAAATATGTTATGAACTCTTAACCTACATCAAGGATTAGTTTCGCGCAACATAATATATATAAGAGAAATATTATAGGGATAGAATACACATGTCAAGAAATGTTTAGATGTCATAACGGTTGCAAATGTAATGACTTTGACATTTACAAATGCCCACCCTCGGTGGATGCTCCCCCTTGTTTGGGGCACCAAGGAATCATGCTAAGGAAGTGTTCTACAAAACAAAGTTACTAGACAAGTGCAAATATATATAATGATAATGATAGCTATATATATAGCAAAACACTAGTGGGGAACAATACATGCATGTCTTAGGTATATGCACTCTAAAGTATGACACTTAAAATGAAAATTCAAAACTTAGACACATGTAATCATTGTTTTAATAACAACAACTTAAATCCAAGATAAAAAGAATCATGACGTATGCTTTAGACACGACAATGTTTAGGAACCAATTATAAGATTCGACCGACACATGCTTAAGGACTAAGACTCGACCAACACCCTTCGGTATTATACCGACTTTAATAAACGAGAAAAAAATTCGTTTATTGATTGACACACTAATATTATGAGAATGACTTCTTCCAAGATGTCATTTGGATAAGGATTATTAACGTATTTTGAATGACATGTTACTTATGATATCATCATCTAACCAAGACAATGATTTGGATTCGGATAGACTTTCGTCAAGGGTTGTATTGAGAGATTCCTAATCAAGTTTTCTTTGTTAAGCATTATGTATGCTTTTCATGATTGGGGTATTTAAGGATAAACATTATCGTAAGACTTTAGGTCAAACTAATTGTTGACGGTGAAGATGATTTGTTGAGGAAACATACTTTAAATGTAACATTTTAAAACAAGACGAATGTTACTAATATCTTGGCGAGATATGCCAAAATAAATACTCTAAAAAGAGTTGAATAAAATAAGATGAAGATGAAAACGATACGCTCTTGGATGTGAATGAAAATGATCTTATAACGTAAAAAATAAATAAGGATGAGCGTGAATGGAGAGGGAAGGTGTTGACTAAAGATTAACAAAGATGTGATGACTCGATAACACTTGAAGCTTGAATATCTTCTTTGTGTTCTTCACTTACTAGTAAGTGGATATTGTTGGAAGGTTATAAGGTAGGTGTAGGATATTTTTGGGGAGATAATGTCATTGGTTTAGATGTGAAGGGCTTTGTTATGTAGTGATGGACTATGAGTATACCGGTTGTAAGGATTGTGTTTGAGAATGAGACGCATTTCATTACGAAATTCACTTAACTTTTGACAACATAGGAAAAAATGCTTATGAGTGAAGGGATATGACGACGGCTTGTTGATCCATAGAGAGGCAGCAAGATGGGAATAGGTTTATGCATTATGAAAGATGGTTCAACATCTACGGGTTGTAGTGGTGGTAAGTTAATATTAGATTGTAAAGAATGGTTACATGATTGAATCTTCTTGTGAAGATGACCAGGTGGATGACTCGAGATTGGTAGTAGTAAGGATGACTTGGTTTTTCATCTCACTTTGGTGGTTTGAGGATGTACTAGAACTAGTGATCACCAACAAGAGTGAAGAATAGTTATGAGGTTTGAGTGTATAGTAGAAGTGTTCTTGTGGTTTTTGTGTATGATCAACATATGGGTTAAGAGGCTTGAATTAATTTCGGTTTAGTGCCCGGGTGTACTTTAGTTGAAAAGGAAGTGAGTGTTCTTGTAAGTTGGTTTCTAGTTAATAAGAATCACATATGAGTTCTTGAGTGTATTTGGTTAAAGGATATATATGAGCGAGTGTGTTTTCCCTTCCCATTAAATTCGTGCTCATCCAAACATAAAGTGAAAAAATATAAGTGAAGACAAATGAAGACGGAAGCGGTGAGCTTGACAATGTCAAGACGGATGACGGTTAGCATACGACGAACTTCATCCACGAAGTTATGTAGCTCTTCTCGAGCATTGCGAATGTTCATAGAACAATCACACGACGAGGTATGAGGTTGTCTTAAAGGTAGTAGCGAAAAGGGTGGACGAAACGTATTTGACATCTATATAATAATAGAGGCGTGATAAGGTTTTTGTGAAGTGAATTAGACATGAACAATGAGTGACATTTTAATTTGCATTTCACGAATTAAAATTACTTAAGCATTTCGGATGAAATAATTAAGTTGTCGAGATTTATAGAGATAAATTTAATAGTAACAAGACTATTAAAAGGATAATGACACGTTTATGAGATTTTTATCATCATTCCTAGACCTAGACGTAAATAATTAAACGGTTCACGTTTGAGTGGTTTGGTGAGGATGCCGACGATGTTGTCTTCCGACAAAACTTTTTTGATGAAGATATTTAATTTTGGACATTATCGCGAAGGAAATGATGACGAATTTTGATGAGTTTTCTATCCTAAGATCGATGAATAAAGTTCGATCCTCATTGTGTATGAGGTTAGCATGATAATAAAACATCGTGACATTTCTATGAGGATGGAAATGACTAACGTAAGTGAATGTACTTAGTCTCAAGGTGTGTATATTAAGGAAGCTACGAATCACTTATGTAGAAACTCGTAAGACCTTTGTCACTCGAAGGTTGATGTTAGCTTTTAGCTTTTGGAAGAGCGTTTTAACATATGTTGTTAAAAGGCTTGAATATGAATTTTTAGATATGACTTTTAACGTTTGCAATCGCAAGTTAAAATTACTTGAATATTTCGGACGAAATATTTAAGTTGTCAAACCTACTTAGAGGTGTATTAGATTTGTATCTAACCATCCCTTGACAAAAGAGTGGATTATTTGGTAGGAAACGAGATGATGAATAAAGAAGTGTGTGCATGGAGACTCTAGGAGATTTAAGACCATTTTGCGACTATTATGACCTATTAGATTGTGACACTAAAGGCTGCATGTAATAAGGGTATAAACTCTAGTGTCAAGAAATATATACCTAGATGCATAAGACTTATAGAATTAAGCATGTAAGAATATTTAAGCATGTATCAACACACTAATTAAAGTAATTAATGTGTAAGATTATATGACGTCTAAAAGTTTATCATGATAGACATATCTAATCCGTAATGCATCAAATCAATATAGTGTAAGTGCATAATTAACACATAAGTCATGTAAAACGGCACTTAAAAACATAATTATTTTAAACGCAAACATCATATAAAACATGTTAACATTTAGCATTTAAGAGCATGTGTTATTTAGATAAATTAAGATATATTATATCGGAATTGTTTGACAAAGACAAAAACCTTTAGTATAACATTTTCTATCGAAGTGTAGCAAAGATGAAATATGTTTTGTTCTCTAATACTTCACCTAATATGACTCAAACAACCATGTTTTTATGATGGAAGATCTAGATGAAATATTTTACATATAATCCTAATCGAGATGTGTTGAATGCTTAGAAAAGCGTAAGCAAGATGTTTTAATCTTTTGTTCAAGATCTATAGGTTGTTTGGTTTCGATTACATATTACTTGATTTAATGGATGTCTTATATTTAGTCATCTTTCATGTGTAGTTGTCACATGTGATATTTAACGTGTTTGGTTTTTCAAAAGCAAGAGATGTGCTTATTTGTGACAATAAAAAATATGTTATATTGATAGTGTTTTAAGAATGCTCATTTGCATGTCTTGTGAAATGTTTCTCATTAAGATTATTTATCTTAATTGAGTTTGTGATTCTTCAATGATAAATGATTGAAAAGAGACACATTTTATTTTCAAACAAATATGATTTTCTAAAAATTTTATTCTTATCAATGTTGTATATCATAATTAAATAAGTATTTGCATAAATGAATTTTTACTTGTTTATGCATTGACACATATTGTGATAGGTTATTTTTCAAT
>BQNB010056619.1:6550-38598 GCA_026074375.1 Tanacetum coccineum
TCGTTTAACTTCCAAGTCTGATCCGATAAATTTTACCAAACTTATTATTTTTAGTAAATTTATCGCTTTTCCTAAAATACGTTAATGACGTCTTCAAATGAAGCTAATATATATATATATATATATATATATATGTGTGTGTGTGTGTGTGTGTGTGTGTGTGTGTGTGTTACTATATGTTTCGCTAGTATTTAGAAAGTCCAAAAATGTCTGAAAGTGTCCGAATACCCTTTTTATTATTCACATCAGCACACTATTAATTGGGTTTTGCCGAAAAATGTTTTAAGTTTCATTTGGTTATAACTTGGCCGTTTTAAAGCCGATTTTAAAGTGCGATATGTGAAAAACTATCTATTCGAAACAAGCTCTTCAAAAACTACTTTTACGCCTAATGAAAACATTTTTAGGTCGCTCAAAACCTCAAAATAATTTCCGGACAACAAGCACTTTTTGTCAAAAACGCAACCAAAATCCACCCAAACTTCACAATAGTGCCTAGTCTAGCCTAATCTCCGTTCACAACTAATCCACAACAAAACTACACATAAATCTAACCTAATCCCTTCATTTCTATTGTTGCAACTAGGGCTGAGCACAAACCCAAGACCGGACCGGACCGGCTAAGACTGGACCGGACCGAGGACCGGATTGGTCCAAAACTCTGGACCGAGGACCGGACCGAAATGGTACGGTTCGATCAGGGTCGGTCCGGTCCGGTTCGGTCTTCGGTCTGGTCCGGTTCGGTCTTCGGTCCGGTCCGGTTCGGTCTTCGGTCCGGTTCGGTCCTACAAGGTATAATCATTGGGTTTTTTGTAAGACCGGACCGGATCGGACCAGACCGACCGGACCGCGGACCGAATTTAACAAAAAGCATGGACCGCGGACCAGACCGAAATACGTTCGGTCCGGTCCGGTCGATCCGATTTGGTTTTCTGGTCCGGTCCGATCGACGGTCCAAAATGCTCACCCCTAGTTGCAACACACTTTTCAACTCATCTCACCATAACTTATAAACAACAAACATAATACTTCCATTTTTATAAAAGTTGCCAAGATATTTTGTCATTTCTTTTTAGAAAAGTAACATAAACACATGGACTCTTAAACTTGAACTTTTATGTGGCCACATGGGAATCAACCACACCAAGGGTGTGTGTGGTCTTGGGATCGGCCGAAACTAGCCACAAGGACCCAAATGGGTTCAATTTTAAGTCATTGCTCACAATGGATGTCATAGTTGTCTTTAGTTAGTCCAAAATGGAAGTCACATGGTGTATAGTATCACATGTGAAAAGATGCATAGATGTCCTACACATGAAGGTGACACTCTCATGTGTCAATTTCTATTACTTGCTATGGTACACATGGTGCATGTTTCAAAAATAAGAGTTTCTTTTTATTTAATTTTGAGTTCAACGGTGATATAGTTAAAATTGTTTTGGAAACCGAATTTAAGTAGGGGGAAGATAATGAACGAAATTTTTGACTTGTAAACAACTATACATACAATACCTAAAGTATTACACCGAAAAGGTTCGGGGTATTCGGGTTCTTTTAGTCAAAAACAGCGTAAAAAACGCATATTTAAAAGATAAAACCCAAATATAATATCATGAAGTGATTAAAAATCATGAAACACATTAAGAAAAGTTAAAAATATCTAATATAAGGCCAACATTTATAATTAGTCCGAAGCCGGGATGCGCCATGACGTTTTTTAGATTTATGCGGTTTAACTTCTCGGTAAACTATCAAATTCAAACGTAACATGTAAAAGTCAAAGATAATAATCAGAAAGGTTTAAAAATGTTGACTTGAAATTTACGGGGTGTGACATCCTTTCCCCGTTAAAAGAGCTTTGTTCCCTCAAATGCTCTGGACGTAACTTGAGACTCGAATTTTAGGGTTAAGCGAAAAGATGAGGGGACTTTTTCTGCATTGTCTTGTTCACGCTCACCAAGTATACTCGGCCGATTCTGAATTCCAATGGACCTTCACGATTGGAATGCGACTTTGCTTCAAACGTTTAACTTTGCAGTCCATAATTTCAACCGGTTCTTCAATGAAATTAAGCTTGTCGTCGACGTGGATTTCGTCCAAACGAAAAAGCGTGCGGTTCATACGATAAGCTACTTCTTAAGGTTTGAAGACTGAAAAGTACTATTAATCAAACTCATTTCTCGGGTAAAACCTCAAGTCAATATGCAACCGTCCAACTATGGCGAAAACTAAAAGGTCCAATATAACGAGGGTTCAGCTCTTTCCCTGTTTTGCCGAAAACGATCACTCAATCAAATGTATCACTCCTTTCCAGGGCGATACTTTTAACATAACCTTAGCCCCAACTTGAAACTCCCAAGGCTTGCTCATCTTCTTTGTCGATTACGTAAAGCTTGTAGACTGATGTTTGATTGGATGATCTTCTCTGTTGTTTCACGAACAATATTCTTTCTGGCCCGTGAGCAGAGCTCTCCACCTCAGCCCAACATATAGGTGAACTGACGACTTGCGACCGACTACAACGCCTTAAAAGGTGGCAACTTTTTTTTTTTTTAATACTCGTATTATAAGTTGTTGTTGTAGGAGAACTCATCAAGAAGATGTCACCATCCCTTTTTTCCTGAAGGTCCAACACACACGCCTCGTAGAATTCTTTCTAACTGGATGGTCCCCTCATCACATTTACCATTCTGTTTTTTGGGTTAAGCTGTACTCTCATCCAATTGGGACCTAGCTCGTTCAACGATTTCCAGAAATGAGGACGTAAAAATACTATCTCGATCCAGAAAAATAATCAAAACTGGCACTCCATGTCTCGAGACTACTTCCTTCAAGTATTGTCTCGTCAACTTCTCCATTGTGTCAGTTTCCTTCATTGGTAAGAAATGGACGAGACTTTGTGAGTTGTCTAACAATTACCCAAATTATATCTTGACCAGGACGTCGTCATAGAATAACTTAGTTAACGAAATCTCATAGTAATGTTCTCACCTATTTCCATACTGGGAAATGGGTTGAACAACAAACCAGATGTTTTTGGTATTCTGCTTTAACCTTGCACAAAGTCATAAAGCATTTATTATACTAACATAGTGGCAATTCTTGCTTATATGTTGGGGACCACCATTAAATGCTTCTTCAAATCTTGTAACATCTTGTCCGATCAGGGCGGATCGAATACTTTGACTTATGTACTCGTGCATAATCAAAGCTCTCAAGTTAACCAAAAACATGGTATTCCCCTAACTTCTATTCTTCAAACACAATTTTCGTCTCCCGTTGGCTCCAGATTCTTAAACATGCCACACAAATCTTCTGTTTCATAATTCTCTTCCTTTATTGCCTCAATCTGAGCATTCAAGATCTGCACAGGGAGGTTTAAACCAATTTTCATAACCAAAGCTCGAACTCATAGTGGCCTAGGTCTACTCTTTTCGGGCTCAACTGCATCAGGCACACATTTGCCTTTACCCAGGTGATAACGTACTTACAGTCCGTAGGTCACTTAACAAACTTTAACATCTACGATTGTAATGTTCAAACTCTTTCTGATCTAGAATAGTGTTTCACAACTCGTATGAACATGAACACTACGCACTTCGTGCCATAAAGGTAATGTCTCCACATCTTGAGAGCGAACACCACAGCTCCTAATCTAAATTCATATGTCGTGTAGTTCTACTCATGGATTTTGAGTTGGCGATTTCATAAGCTATGACTTTCTCCTTCCTGCATCAACAACTACCGCCTAATCGCTTATTGAGAAGCATCAACAATATACTACGATGTTTTCACTTCCTTCGGGCAATGCTAAAATTTTGGTCACTACAGCAACTTTTGATTCAATGTCTGAAATCATTTCCCCCCTCCTTTTCACCCCAATTGAACTTTACAACATTTTTTGAGTCAGCTTCGTCATAAGCTTGGCAATCATGGAGACAACCTTCGGTAAATCTTCGTATAAACCGTGAAGACCTAAAATTGGTGAATTTCTGTGGAGTCCTTGGGGTGATTCCCAATTCCTGATTGACTAATCTTCGTAGAATCAACATAGAATGCCTTACACTATCAATCACGTGTCTAAGAAATAGTACCTTCGACTAGCCTAAGTCTCACTTTGAGAACTTTTGGGCGTACAATTCATCCTTTTTGAACAACTTTAAAATTATCTAAGATGTGCATCCTTTCTTCCTTGGTCTTCGAGTAGATCAAGATTCAATCGAGAACACGATCATAAAATTATCTAATTACGGTCTGCATACCTGTTCATCAAGTCCATGAATACTGCCACTAGACTAAAATGGCCGCTTTAGTCAACCCGAAAGGCAACACTGAACTCCGTAGTGACCATAGCGTGGTCCTAAATGCCGTATTTTGAAAGATCCATATCACGAACTCTCTGAGTAGGTGATAAACCAAACCTCAAGTCGATCTCGATACAACACTTGATCCTAGTACTGATCAAACAGTCGTACGATTCTCGGAAGTGGTATCGATTTCTTTACAGAAAGCTTGTTAATTTCACGGTAGTCCATACACATCCCGAAAAGAGTCGTCTTTCTTTTTGACAAACAAAATCGGAGCTCCCCAGGGTGAGGAACTTGGTCTTATAAATCCTTTGTCAGAAAGTTCTTGTAGTTGAGTAGAAAATTATTTCATTTTCGACGGTGCTAATCTATACGGAGCTCGAGCTACAGGTGCAAGCACATGGGACTAAGTTGATTGGAATTCAACTATTCTTAATCGGCGGAATCCAGGTAATCTTCATGGAAAGACTCTGGAATCCCGTACATCGGGCACCTCGTAGTCTTCGAGACAGCTTCTCCTTTACTTGTCTTTGTTTTCTTTCATCGAAACCTTGCGTCAGAAATAGTTGACAGAACCTTTCTCCATATACTTCTGGGGCCCACTTCTGGCCTTTACACATGATATAATACTCAACGTTGATTTCTTCTCCTTGTCACTTTTGTCTTCTTGAACGATCAGATTTTCATTTCCGTAAGGAATACGCACTATCTTCTCGTCACAGACAATCACTGCATGATTTTTTACTAAATAATCTATACCGATGATAACGTCGAAACTACCCAAATCTACGGGCATCAGGTCAATATTAAATGGATGTCCTAACAATCCTAATGTACGGCCTCTAAGCACATTGTTGGTTTCTAAAGTTCTTCCGTCAGCTAGCTCGACAACGTAACTAACGTCTAAGGCAGAGGGAATGATACCTAGCAATGCACTAAATGTATTTGATAAAAAACTTCTATCGACACCCGAATCAAATAACATATAAGCATGATGATCGTTAAGAAGGAACATACCCGTGACAGTGTTGGAACCCGGGTTAGCGTTACCTCCTCCTAGGACATATGCCTTGCCTCTTGCATCAGGAACTCTTCTTTGTCCATACGTGTTTGTTCTCGACATGGACAAACCGTTCCGGTAATGTCCCTTGGTGCACCACACTACAAAACACGTAAAAACTCCCTAATTACAGATCCCTGGAGTTGGTTTTCCTGAGAGGTACAGTCATAACCATATCTGCAAAATCCTTAGCAGATTTCCAAATCCTCCTTACAATATGACACTTAGCAGTACACTGTCCTCGTTGGTGTAGCTAACACCTATTGCAGAACGTAATTGTTCCTTCATAACCATTCTTCCTCATTGTTTACCAAGCCATATAGGCTTTAACAACAAGTCTAACCTCCATATTCTGTTCATTTGTGGGGTGGTTTTTTTGCTAGACGGTTGTTTCTATAGTTGTTTGTTTTCAATCTCCTCTTGTACTCCTTCTTACTACATCATAGCCCTTCAACTTTTAATCCATTAAGTTGTTGGCAATTCAAACAGCATCTTGTAGTCCTTGTATTCTGCAGCATTACATTCCCTAGATATTATCAAGAAGACCTTCAATGAATATACTCCTACCCATCTTCCTCCCGGGGACCATTTTTTAGTACACCTCATGGTAAGTTCTTGAACTTTGAGTGTAAGTACCTGGTCCATTGTTTCTTCACCAACAAATTTCACAAACTCGTTTTCCAATTTTTTGGATCTCAATTCTCGGACCGTACACTTCAGTCATCCAGCTTCAAAAGCTCTCCTCATGATAAAGCATATGCAACATCAGTTCCGATGGGTCTCTTTGAGTATATTCCACCAGGTTAATGCACTGTCGAGTAAAGTACAGGTAGCATACTTTTCACATTGATATTCTATCCCGACAATTTTGCAGGATTGAAACACGGTTTCCCATCTTTTCACTCATCTTTTTCAAACCAACCACACCTTCCTGTTTCCTTTAAAACCAATGTTGACATTTCATCAAATCTTGGTAATACATTCACGAGCAACATGCCTATCACCTCTTCCATTCACATTACTGTTCTCATTACTGTCACCGTTGTCGCCTCCATTGTTTCCATTTCCAGTACCATTTCCATTACCATTTCCATTACCATTTCCATTACCATTTCCATTACCATTTCCATTACCATCTCCTCCTCCATTGTCATTCCCATTCCCGAGTTTAAGACTCGTAACCCGGCGAGCCTCTAGAGCTGCGTCCACACGTTGGTTGATCATTTCTTCAATTGCGGCAGGGGTCATACCAGAATGAGTGTTAGTCATTGTTCTACATCACAAGACACAACCCATGGTGAGATTTTGAAACGAATACACGATTATTAGATAACGATAATTTAATACATGCTATGAAATAAAATAATAATTAACAACTCATACCAAATGAAAGAAATAACAATATATAAAAATAAGCCGAAGATTCAAAACAAACTTTTCATTTCATGAATAAAAGCATAAACTGGTTACAACCAAAATCCAAAATAGGTACACTATCCACAATTATTTCTACTGCTAATGATCCAGACCTAACATAAGTCCTACGTGTCCTACATGATCATGGTACTACTAGTCTAAGGGAGAAAACCCAAACGTCTCTTAACATATGACTCCAACCTCCTAAGTCTCCCCCGAGTATCATCGCGATCCCTACGAACCTGACGAAACACCCTCCTGTGACATAGAATATATGAAGTCAACAGACTGTTCACATAACGATCCATCTCGATATCCAACATAGTACAATCTTGAGTTTTCTCCAACGTTTCTCAAGCTCTCAATCCTCTCGATCATACTCACCTTTGTCCCCTAACTATCAACTGCTCGTTACCCTCCAACGCTTCTCTTACTGAACATCGTCAATCCCAACAAACCACATCAATACGAACCTCAGACATGTAATGGTAACAGTCACGCACAACCATCATACCAAGACAATCAGCATAATCCTCGACAGACCTAAAACAATGCCATCGCTAGTGCCAGACGAATCAAATAATCCACTCCATCTGCACTACAATCTCCTCCACAACTAACGTGGCCGACATCGTTCGATACCTACCTCAACCTTGTCCTCCAACACTAGTTTCATCCTCATACTCTTCTGAGTCATCACCTGATCATCCCTAAGGTCACTCTCAACATGATCTCTAACATCATCCCCACACCAATACCCAACTTTATACATCATCCTTATCGCTAGTGAGGATCCAAACTTCGTATCCCCCCTTATGCCAGCCTCTGACGAATATGAATCTCTGAACCACTACAGGGTGGTAAGAGATCACACGGGTAGACTAATAGATCCCATAACTTGCATAGACGATTTTACAACTTCAATAGGGATTCTACATCTCTTGCGAGATGGTCCACAGAATGTGAAGATGAATGCAGGTCTCTTCTAATGAATCTCCTGATGATACTCTATGTACCGGTGGATACAAATAGTTAATGATGCAGCAACAACGATGAGAAAGCCTTAACTATGTCGTAGTGCTCTCCTCGAAGGGTAAACCCAATCTTGTGAACATCTCTAGTCAAAATTCCCTGAATGAGCTGATCTGTGCATCCAACCCAAACTAACTGGCAAAGAATCCGAAGATAAACTAAGAAGAAGAAGGTGGTGGTCTGAAGAACGAGGTGATGAACGCCTCTATGCTAATCTGGGAGCTGGTAAGGTCCAACTCTCATCCTCGCAGTCACCAAACTTACGCGGCCATATAAAGATAGTGCGGTAAGGTCGAACCAAAAAGAATAGCCCCCCTGGTCCTTTAAGAATCGCTGACCGTCAACGAATCCCGGGCGAGGCAGTAATAGGAGCGATAGGAAACTCAAATGATGATGATGGACGTGATCACCTTGCCTCCTCCCACGATCAAACAGTCCATCACATACGTATTCCGAGCAGGGGGTCCATCAACAAATCAGGAGGCCTCAGAAGATCGTGCATAAGAAAAGTAACAATAGCAGGTACGAAGGAATGTGCATTGAATGAAGACATCTTTGATCTTGTGAACTCAGAATCGGAATCCGATAGGAATCAAGCCACACGAATCCAGGGTGAATCGACAAAGTCTTCTAACTACAAGAGCGGCAAATGAAATAACAGAGCAATAGTAAAGTCTCGGAGCAACCACATACAGAAGCAGAAGGGAAATAACAGTAGGAATATCACCAAAAAGAATAACCCGAGATGGCGGTGATCCCACACTCTCATCTGAAGAATCAAAAGAAATAGCAATAGCTGAAGCTGCCATGATCTGCACAAGCAAAAGTTTATATAAATCTCCTTTATATGAAACCATGCAAGGCATAAAGAAATGATGAAATGAATGGCAAGGTAAATATGGCAATATACAATATCTCAATATATATTGAAAACTATATATAATGTAATAGCAAGGATAGACAACACATAAGCACATATAAAGGCACATAGGATCACAATACTGGTTATAGACCTATACCTTGTAAACTAAACTCCTGTCCTCAATAACCTTGGCTCTGATTACCACTTGTCACAGAGACACCGCCTAGACTGGGCCTGGATGGAATACTTTCCAGGGCGTGACGTCATGAACATCATAACACAAATCAAAAAAAAACGACCACAAAACATAGACCTTTTGAAAAAAAGTGTACTCGTCATAAAGAAAATTAATTAATTTTACAACCGGTCATGAAGAAAATAAATGTAGCGGAATATAAACAAAGTTTGAAATACCACGAGTATATAAATAGATAAGTCTTGAAATTGGCGAAGTCACATAGCACATAGACTCCATTTAGCATCAAAATCAAGCCAAGCTAAGAACCTGAGAAAACATGTTTAAAACGTCAACATAATGTTGGTGAATTATAGTATTTTAAGTTAATACAAAGTGGAACCACACAAGATTTCAAAACGTATGCGACTACTATAACAGATACAACATCACATAAAAGTATTTACTGTTACGCTAAGCTCATGACACCGATGCTAATAACAACAGGGCATATCATATCATGCCACATAGTATTCCTGCCCTTAACTGGTGTCCCAAACCAAAGACCACCACAACGCACATCGACATGACATAGAACTTTTTGTTCTTCGTTAAGTGAAACCAAAGCATATAGGGAATAATTAGTTCCCAATAATCTATTTACGCATATCGCCTCCACTTTAACCAATCTAATTTGTCATATGTGACTAACAATTCAATGATAGGTTCGAGGCAATAGAGGTTTGTAAGCAAACTATGCAACTACCTAAACATTAAAACTCACGTAAGAACTTGTGTCTAATTTTTAAAAGCAAAACAATGTTCACCACACCCAAAGTATAAAGCATTTGAAAATAGGTTAAAACGTAGGGCTATGTAACTCACCTAAGTAAGAAAGTGTTGAATTGATAATCAACGAGGAGAGAAAAGCCCGAAGGGGTCCTACAACGCGACCTAAATAAATTACGCACTTAGGTAAAACGAAAGATAACCAAACCTTTACACACGCTATCAAAGAAAAAGACATCTAAATGTTTTAGTATACTTAGTTTGTTTAATAAAGTATGACTAAAAATAAAATTACAAAAGTATTTCGATAAGTCTTGGCTTCTTCAAAAATTACTACTTTTTAGAAAGTTTCCTATTTTAGGGAAAGTTTTAGTTTCAAGACTTCATACTGTCCCTTATATTTGTTAAAGTTATCCATATTTCAAATGACCCGCTAACTACTCATAATCGCTTAAATTCCAATCCGGATCCTGCTAAGTTTTACCAAACTTACTATTTTTAGTAACATTATCGTTTTTTCTAAAATATGTTAATGACGTCTTTAATGATCTAAACTATATATAATGTTACTATTGTTCGCTAGAGTTTAGAAAGTTCCAAAAATATCCGAAACCCCTTTTCTATTCACAATCAGGCACACTATTCATTTGGTTTGCCAAAAAATTTTTCAAGTTATCATTTGGCTATAACTTGGTCGTTTTAATTCATTTTAAAGTGCGATAATGAAAACATCTATTCAAACAATACTCTTCAAAACTACTTTTACGCCTAATGAAAACATTTTTAGGTCGACCAAAACCTCAAAAAATTTTGTTACATACAAGCACTTTTTGTCAAAAACACAACCAAAATCCACCCAAACTTCAACAATAAGTGCCTAGTCTAAAGCCTAATCTCGCGTTCACACAAATCCACAACAAAACTACACATAAATTCAACCTAAATCCCTTCATTTCAATTGTAGCAAACTAAGGGGCTGAGCACAAACCCAAGACCGACCGACGCAAGACCTGGAACCGGACCGAGGACCCGATTTGTCCAAAAACTCTGGACCAGACACGGACCAAAATGGTACGGTTTCAGTCAGGGTCCGGACCGGTCTGTTCGGCTCTTCGATCCGAGTTCGGTCCTACAAGGTATAATAATGGTTTTTTGTAAGACCTACGGACCGGATCGGACCAGACCGATCCGAACCATCGGACCACGAATTTAACAAAAAGCATGGACCGCGACCAACCGAGAATATACGTCGGATCCGTTCCGGTCGAATCCAATTTGGTTTTTTCTGGTCAGGTCCGATCGACGGTTCAAAATGCTCACCCCTAGTTGCAACACACTTTTCAACTCATCTCACCATAACTTATAAACAACAAACATAATACTTCTATTTTTATAAAAGTTGCCAAGATATTTTGTCATTTCTTTTTAGAAAAGTAACATAAACACATGGACTCTTAAACTTGAACAATATTCATAAGAATAAAAGAAATGAAATAAGAGATGACCAAGAAATACTTACAAGAATGAAGAAACAAGTAGAGAATCACAAGATCTATTCCCAAAATGACTAGATCTATAAAACCCACTTATAAAATTAGAAACCCTAATTTTATAATCTTGAGAAAACCTTTGGAAATTAACCAACCAATACTTGGATCTACGGTAGGAACCCTTTGAAATGAACTTTGAACACTTGGATCTTGAAAAGAATCAAAGAAAATGGGAACCCTATAAAGGGTTGTTGGGCCGTGAGTTTCAAGAGGAGAGGGAGAGAAGAGATAAATTTTGAAGAGGCAAGAAATTGATAAGAACCCAAAGTATATGATTTATGTGATATAAATAGGACCAAGCACTTAAGGTATGTTTTATGTGGCCACATGAACTCAACCACAACCAAGGGGGTTGTGGGGGTCCTGGAACGCCAGAAACTATCCACAAGGACCCAAAAGGGTATAATTTTAAGTCATGCTCACAATGGGATGCACATTTGGTCTTTAGTTGGTCAAATGAAGTCCAACATTTTTAAGTATCACCATGTGAAGGTTGCATGGGATGTCTACAGATGAGAGTGACACTCTCATGTGTCATTTTCTATACTTGCATGTACACATAGGTGCATGTTTCAAGAATAGATGCCTTTTATTTAATTTTGAGTTCAAGGTGATATAGTTATGGTTTTGGGCGTTAAAATTTATGGAGGGGGAAGATATGAACAAAATTTTTAACTTGCAAACACGAGACATACGATAACTAATGTTCACACGAAAAGGTTGCGGGTTTTCGGGGTTCCGTTAGGTCAAAAACACAAAAAACGCATTTTAAAAGATAAAACCCTAAAATTAATATCGAAAGTGATTAAAAATCACAAAACACTTAGAAAAGTTAAAATATCTAAATTTATTAATAACCGATGCCGGGACGCGCCCGATGACATTTTTTAGATTTATGCGGTTTAACTTCCTGGTAAACTGTCAGATTCAAACTCAACATGTGAAAGTCAAATATAATAATCGGAAAGGTTTAAAAATATTGACCTAAAATTTATGGGGTGTGACAACCTCTCTCTACTTCATTTGGTCTATCAAATAAACTAAGTTCTTCTCCTAGAGGAGAAACTTCCTTAGATTCCAATCCTCAATCATCATCAAACATCTCCCAATTTGAAATATCAACACCTAGGGATACACTTTTTCCTAATAAACCCGGTTTAAATCCATAATGTCTCTTAGGGTCATCTATACCTGGGTTATAATAACTATACACACCCTTAGGATGGGAATTTGCCACGTAAGGTGAAGACGGTGTTTGAGTTGTTAACTAATCTACTTCCTTCATCCTAAAACTATCCAGACTATGTGGTTTGATGGGTAGTTCGAGGCCTATTACGTCTCCTAGACTTACATCTAAGGATGGACTATTAAGTAAAGGTTAAGGCTCCGGTCCATCAAAACTAGGAACTTCCCTAGAACTAAAAGGAGTGTTATGATTACAGTTTAAGCCTACTTCCTCTAGTTTTGTTTCGCTCAAAGGTTCTACCTCTATCGGGGCTCCTAAATTCTTTTCAACTTCTTCTGGGTAAGTCACGAGCGGTGTATATTCCTCAAATGACGGTAGGGTTTGTATGGTACTCTTAGGGCTTGTAACTCCTACCTTATTATCCATCGTACTTAGGCTATCTACATACTCATCATAATTTAACCATGCCATGCACCTAGGTACCAGACCTAACCATATCATCCCCAACTATTTTGAGCATTTGTAGTTTTCAATCATATATAGCGCTTGTTCGGTTTTGCTACAATTTTATCATATTAGGCACAATCCTCTATGGCATACCATGCTCCTATATCACTAAACTTCTTAAGATCCCCTTCTGCTGTCAAATTGATGATATAACGGGATAACAAGTCAAGATGTTTAAGAAAGATTTCAATTAGGGTCCATATACTAAGGCCATGATTCGGGACTTTTCGAATTATGTCTTTGAAACGAGTCCACGAATCATAGAGAGATTCATCTTGATGTTGTTGGAACACCAAGAGTTGATTACGGAAGAATACATCAAACCTACCTACGCTAGAATAACCATACCTATTCACTATAATTTATAAATTTAAAAATGTTACGAACAAAGGGCACAAAGAAAAAGATAGACTACAAGAAAGCTAATATACAAAATTAAAATCACACTTGAAAGGATTCAAGCGAGTAGAACTAAGTTAAACAATGATCGAAACCTAACTATTCCCTATGCAAAGGCGCCAAAAACTTGTTGCGGTTGTCGTAAGGGACTTCTACAAGAAGTTTTACAACTTCCTAGGCAGAGTACCTAACCGTTGTAGTATTAGTATAGGCAAGACTCGGGGGTTGTTATCATTCTCTAAGGGAATAGGTTAGGAAGGCAAGATCACGGTCTAACAGAATTCTAGGGGTTGAGAGAAGATTATTTTTGTATTTTTATATTTATAAGAAAGCAGTAAAATCATATGTTTGAGAGGTTTGGTTGGTTTTAGCTATTAAACTAAATAATAAACTACGCTAATAGTGATAACAATATAATAAAAAGATTGTATTCATTTAATCATGTATTACTCCCTAGATTGCTTCTCCTAGTGTTGTTGCTTTGTCACACTTGTGATGATCTATGTAATTATTTCCTAAGTCATGAACGGATTACACGAACCCGCCGTCTATTTAATATTCCGTTGAGGCAAAACATAAAGTAAGGTAGTATGAAGACTATTAGTCGCCCCCCAAGAGTATATTAAATGCATTTGAAATATATTAAAAGTGGATCAACCATATAAGGGGCAAGGTAGTATGAAGACTATTAGTCGCCCCCCAAGAGTATATTAAATGCATTTGAAATATATTAAAAGTGGATCAACCATATAAGGGGCAAGGTAGTATGAAGACTGTTACCTGATGGTATCCTTTCTACACAATCATGTTTCCCTAGACATATCAATAGCGATACAGACAAAAGCTGGTTTTCTAAAGCCTAACATGCATATTCATCACAAGAAGCAACACCACTAAGATCTACATTCTAGGTTTCATACAATCATAAATGAATACAATAAGGAGTTTAGCCAAGCATGTTAAAGATAAAGCAAGAACAATAAAGAATCAAACAACAAGCCATATTGAACGATTAAGATAGTCTTACTTGATTAAAACGTGTATTAAAGGAGGTAAAATAGAGTTTTGAAGCCCTAAAATCCTCCTAATAAGCTGCCAAACGAACTAGGGTTCGTCCCCCCTTTTTACTCTAAAGTTACACCCCTAAAACCCTAATTTCGGGTCTATATTTATAAGAATATCTTTGTGACGGCGTCGCATTTTAATCGTGACGCCGTCATAAAGTAGAATCTTCTAGATCTGAGTTGAGTCGGTGCGGGCTGACGCCATCAAGAGATGTTGTGACGCCGTCACTAGATGAATTGTGACGGCGTCATGTATAAATGGTGACGCCGTCTCCAGGCTCTGAGACTTTAAATCTTGAAGAGTCTTGGTGTTGGTTCGTAGTCTTGTCCGTTTCTTCTCCAAATGAGCCCAAGTCATGTGTATTTCCTCCAAATGCCTTCTAAATGCTAAATACCTGAAAAGGAACGATTAAGTACCTATTTTGGGCATAAATGCATGATTTAGGGGGTTAAATGACCCCGAAAAAGTGTATAAAATGACACCTCATCAAATACCCCTACACTTGGGATTTGCTTGTCCTCAAGCAAATGGGCTTTTCTACCTAGACAATAGCAGTATTAGGGTCATTTAACCTACTCTTTAAAAGTATTTTACAACACAACCTTCTAGACCTCGTAATTAAAAGCACGAAAAGTATATACTAGCACCTCACATAAGTGTTTGAGATTCTCTCTTTCACTCGGGTGTATAAAAAATTATAACATAATGGGGAAATGGAAAATCGACACTCCTTTTACCTATCATAAATATAAATTACCATAGGCTTGGTAAGAGGACTCAAACTTACATCGGTGGGGCGCATGCATTATTCTCATTATCTAAGAGTTTTTTTAAGGGTTTTGTGGGATTAGGTGTAAGATTAACACATAATGAAACGAAAAACGGCATGGGATACATTTAGGGTGGGTGACTTTGGGTGGGAATTAGTGTAGAAGGGGTTAGCTAATTTTTTTATATGAATACACGTGCGTTTGGTTGCAAAAACTAAGACTCACACTAAGTATACAAAACTCTTCACAACAACTTACATCAAATCCTCTTTTTTTTAATAAATATTACTGATAACATGGTGTTTACAACACGTACCATACACTTGAGACTTTTACATACTTGATATTTACAATCTAACTAATGACCCAATTTGAGGTGGATCAAAATAACATTAAGATCATCTAACAAACATATAGGGGAATGACTTACATTTTCTTCCCACATTCTTCCATGAAATAAAACTTTACCATGAATCCCAATGTCCCCAAATTAAATTTTACAAGATAAGGGACTTAGCAACCGGTTTGTACTCAAATAATTAACTTGAGATTAGCACAATAATGTACTAAAAAGCTAGTAAATACAAGGGTAGGCTAAGGCGATTGGGTGTAACGATTTGGTTATAGGGTTAACAATGCTCCTTCATTATATAGTTCCGTCATAACGAGGAAAATTTTACGAGAACTGCGGAAAAAGAGATAGGCTCGGTGGTTTATATAGGGGCATCATACACTAAAAATGATTGTGCATAACAGGGTGTGGGATGTTATATGCTCTGGTGTGGCCATCATAACATTTATAGGTTTAAAAATCGGGTTAATCCTTGTGCCTTTTTCATGGAATTCATATTACTTACTATGCTGGTCTCAGAATGCATCACAATAACAAGTTTTTGAATTAATATACTACGGCTTACACTCATATAAGTTTATTACGTTATCAATGCTCCAGAAAGGACGACAAAACCATATGTACACATCCGTATCGCAAAATAGATACAATGACTGCTCTCTCCTTAACTCGAGATAATGCTAAAGGTATATGCTTATCTAGGGTATCAATAAAAGATATCCGAATTCATATTGATCTAAGGGCAGAACCTCCATTTTTTGGGTGGAATTCTGATGGTTTTTGTGCTATAGTCATATACATTTCTTATCATGAGTCGCTAAATTATACTTCGGTTTTCGTTCGTATTCTGGGCTATCTCCGATATTATGTGTGTCATTAATAATTTTATAAATTTGCGGTAAAAAATTACCTTTTTATGTTTTATGTTTCGATATATTCCCCTTCATTTTTAGGACAAAGCAAATGACGAATGACTGAATAGTTTCTATGGCTTATTTTCCCCTGCATAAGTTGAACATTGTCCCGAGATTGTTCTATAGAAGTACCTGTATAAAACATTAAAGGGATAAGAAAAACAAGGAAAAGAACTACTAGTACTCCCATTGGTCTTGCTCAATATGGAGAAGGAACATGTGATAGCTGGTTAGATCATTCCTTTAAGAAGCGTCCAATGAAAACTTCCTAGAACTTCCAGCTGTCTTCTCATCAATATACTTGTAATCAAAGGACAAAGACAACTAACACAGCTTAAAATGTTGCGATATAATTAATACCGTGTGAAATTGGATTGACTTTTAAGACGTAAAAGATTAGGATGAGAGAATTGTAAACTCATAGTTTGCAGGCTTATAATTTTTTTTACTTTCTGAAGTGTTGTACAAGTTTTATTTTCAAAAATACCTTAAAAATTTGAGTTTTTTTCGGGGCAGTTTTGTCGCCGGTCAGGAATATCCTGACCCCGTCCAAGTGTCGCATGGTGACCGACGTTGTGTGTAAAATCGTGACGCCGGTCTCACACTCTGTGAAAATTCATTTTTCATTTTGATGAAAAATTTTCCTTGCACTCATTCTTATAAGTGATTTCCTTCTACAAAAATGTGCATAACAAACCTGGAGAACTAATGATTCAATCATATGACTCAAAAACTTAACCAGATTAATCTAAACAATTTATTTTAGATGTTTGAACTTGTTCTATAATCCGGCTATTTCCCCTTACAATTATTTCTGTTGCAATGTACCGTTGATTACAATAAGACGAAGTTAAAACAAACAAAGCATGATTATAACTACAATTAAACATAATCAAACAAATAATATAGAATTAAAAACCAGACACTCCTATGTGTGATAAAAAGTTAAATATTGGGTTGCCTCCCAAAAAATCGGCTTGTTTTTGTTCGAGTCTCGAGCCTAACTCTACCCTTATTTAACAGATAAAGGGGAGTATTGTTCCCTACACTTGAGTTCAAGTACGGGTGATAGTAACGGTACATACCATCGTGATGAGAAGGAGCCATACGTTGAGAAATTTGTTGTTGAAGAATAGGCTCTAAAAGATGGTTGCTTTCGTAGGATTCTACTTTAGTCTACTTCATTTTGGCCTATCGAAAAAAACTTAAGTTCTTCTCCTCGAGGTGAAAACTTCCTTAGATTCTATCCTCATTCATCATCAAAACATCTCCCAATTTGCAAATTATCAACACCATAGGGATTCACTTTTTTCCTAATAAACCCAGTTTAAATCCATAATGTCTCTTAGGGTCATTTATTGCCTGGGTGTATATAACTTTAACACACCCTTTTAGGATGGGAATTTGCCCGTAGAGGTTAAAAGGCCGGGTGTTTGAGTTATTAAATAATCTACTACCTTCATCCTAGAACTATCCAGACTATGTGGTTTGATGGGTGGTTCGAGGCCTATTACGTCTCCTAGACTTACATCTAAGGATAAAAAATTAGGTAAAAGTTGAGGCTCTGGTTCATCAACACTAGGAAGTTCCCTAGAACTAGGAGGAGTGTTATGATTACAATTCGAGCCTACTTCCTCTAGTTTTGTTTCGTTCAAATTGTTATTACCTCTATCGGGGGTCCTTAAAGTCTTTTTTACTTTTCTGGTAAGTCCATGAGCGTATTGTATTCCTCAAAATAACGTTAGGGTTGGTGGTACTCTCAGGGCTTATAACCCCTACCTCATTATCCATCATACTTAGGCTATCTACATGCTCATCATAATCCAACCATGCCATGCACCTAGGTACCTATACCCTAAACATATCACCCCCGACTATTTGAGCATTTGGATTTGCTATTGTTTCATCAGAAATAGTTCTTGTTGGGTTGCTACATTTTTTCATATTGGGCACAATCCTCTATGGCATACCATGCTCCTATATAACTAAACTTCCTAAGATCCCCTTCTGCTGTCAAATTTTTGATATGTCGGGATAACGAGTCAAGATATTTAAGAAAGATTTCAAATTTAAGTCTATACTAAGGCCATGATTCGGGACTTTTTGGATTACGTCTTTGAAACGAGTCCACGAATCGTAGAGAGATTCGTGTTGATGTTGTTGGAACACCAAGAGTCGATTACAGAAGAATACATCAAACCTACCTATGCAAGAATAACCATACCTATTCATTATAATTTACAAATTTACAAATGTTACGAACAAAGGGCACAACGAAAAAGATAGACTACAAGAAAGCTAATATACGGAATTAAAATCTCACATGAAAGAATTCAAGCAAGTAGAACTAAGTTAAACTATGATCAAAGCCTAATTATTCCCTATGCAGCGGCGCCAAAAACTTGATGCGGTTGTCGTAAAGGACCTCTACAAGAAGTTATACAACTCCCTAGGCAGAGTACCCAACCGTTGTAGTAGTAGTATAGGCAAGAGTAGGGGGTTGTTATCGTTCTCTAAGGGAATAGGTTGGAAAGGCTAGATCACGGTCTAACAAAATTCTAGGGGTTGAGAGAAGAGTATTTTTGTATTTTTATGCTTATAGGAATGCAGTTAAAACTTATGGTTTGAAAGGTTGGTTTGGTTTAATAATTAAACTAAATAAAAATACGCTATGGTGTTTAACAATATAATAAAAAGATTGCATCATTTAATCATGTTTTACTCCATAGATTGCTTCTCTTAGTGTTGTTTGCTTTGTCAACATTTGTGAAGATTCTATGTAATTATTTCTAAGTCCATGAAACAGTTACACCTAACCCGAATATCTATTTAATATTCCGTTGAGGCCAAATTCACAAAGTATGGTAGTGTATGAATAATTTACCCGGCCCCAAGAGTATATTTAATTGCATTTGAAATATATTAAAAGTGGATCGACCATATAAGGGGCAAGGTAGTATGAAGACTGTTACTCGATGGTATCCTTTCTACACAATCATGTTTCCCTAGACATATCAATAGCAATACAGACAAAAGCTGGTTTTAAACCTATTACTGCATTATTCATCATAGGAAGCAACACACTAAGATCTACAATTAGCGTTTTATACAATCATAAAATGAATACAATAAGTAGTTTATGCCAAGCATTTTAAAGATAAGCCTAAGAACACTAAAAGAACTTCAAACAATAAGACTATTGAAGGATTAAGATAGTCTTTACTTGATTAATACTGAATTAAAGGAGTTACATAGGGTTTGAAACCCTAAATTCATCCTAATATGCTGCAAGGACGAACTAGGGTTCGTCCCCCTTTTACTCTAAAGTTACACACATAAAACCCATTACATTTTAGGTCTATATTTAAAAAAAGTATCATTGGTGCCGGCGTCACGCGTTTTAATTGTGACGCTTTCATAAAAGTAGAATCTTCTAGTGATTCCGACGGTTTAGTCAGTGTAGGCTGAACACCGTCAAAGAAATGTTGTGACACCTGTCACCTTGATGAAGTGTGTCGGTGTGTGTATAATGTGACGCGTCTCCATCCACTGAGACTTTAAAATATTGAAGAGTCTTGGGTTGGTTGTAATCTGGCCGTTTCTTCTCCAAATGAGCCCAAGTCATGTGTATTTCCTCCAAATGCCTTCCAAATGTAATTATACCTGAAAAGGAATGATTAAGTACCTATTTTGGGCATAAATGCACGATTTAATGAGGTTAATTGACCCAAAAAAGTGTTGTAATATAACATATCATCAAATAACACCTTACATCTGGGATTTGACTTCATACTCAAGAAAAATGTCTTTTCGACTGACAATCAGCATTATTGGGTCATTATTAAACCCCCCCCCCCCCCAACCCCCCCCCCCCCCCCCCCATACTCTTTAAAAGTTTTTTACAACACAACCTTTTAGGACCTCATTAATTAAATTAGCACGAAAAAGCATACACTAGCACCTCACATAAGTGTTTGGGATTCTCTCTTTCACTCGGGTGTATAAAAATATATACATAAGGAGGAAACGAAAAATCAACACTCATTACCTGTCATAGCATATAAATTACCATATGCTTGGTAAAGGATCAAACCTCCTATCGATGGGCCAATACATTATTCTTTTTACTATCTAAGAGGTCTTTTAAAATGGGTTGTGGGGTGTATTGGTATAAGATAATATAAATGGAAACGTAAGCGGATAGAATACTTTTGGGTGGTGGATTTGGGTGAATTTGGGTGTGGAAGTGAAGGGTTAGCTAATATTTTATAAGAATATACGCTGTTTGGTTGTTAAGGCAAGACTCAAGAAAAAGAATACAAAACTCTACACAAACACTACACAACTCTTTTTTTTATTAATAACATAATACTCATAACATGGGGTTTACAAACACGTACCCTACACTTAAGCTTTTACCATGTCGATTTTTTACAATCTAAACTAATTGAACCGATTTGAGTGGATAAAAATCTATAAATAGAGATCTTATAACTCTAACATCATGGGGGTCATTGATTTATCTTTTCTTCCCCATTCTCGTTTGCGTATTATATAATACCTTGAATCCAATTCGTCCCATAAAACTTGTATTTTACTAGGATAAGGGACTTAGCAAACCATGTACACAAAATAAATTAACTTGGTTAGCTCACTTAATGTACTAAAAGTGAGTACATACAAGGATAGGCTAGCGATTTGAGTGTAACGATTGGTTTAGGGTTAATTATGTCTCCATTATATAGTTCCGGGCTCTAACAGAAAATTACGAGATCAGAAAAAGGTTAGGCTCAGAGGTTATACTAGGGGTTTCCGTTACACTGAAAATGAGTGCTTTGCAGGGGGTCGGTTGTTATTTGATCGGTGTGTCAATTTAATAACATTTACAGGTTTATAAACATGGGTTTTAATCCTGGTGCCTCTTATCAAGCAAATCCTAACTACTTACTATGTGGTTATCGGAATGCATCAAATAGTAACATGTTTTTAGAATCTATATACTACCGGTCACACTCATATAATTTAATAACGATAAACTCAATGCTCTAGAAAAGGCGACAACTAAGATCACTCGTACTACATCCATAACAACGGAATAGTCACAACATGACTGCTCACTTTTAATTGTGAAAGCTGTATGGTATAAAACTATCTTGGGAATAATTAATAGATACCCGATTTCCTATTGTTCTAAGGGCAGAAACTTACATTTTTGGAGTGGATTATGAGGGTTTGTTTATAGTCATATAAATTCCTATCCATGAGAACATAATATATACTCAGTTTTTATCGGTTTTATTGTGTGTCATAAAAAAATTTACAAATTTAGGTCAAATTACCTTTTTATTCTTTGTTCGTTATTGTTACCCATCTTTTTAATGACATAAGCAAATGGCAATTGAATAGTATAGTTTCTAAGTATTATTTCCCCCTACACTTAAGTTAAAAATTGTCCCCAATGTTCTATTGAAATGTGCCAGTAAAACGAATAAAGGGATTTAAAAAATCGGAGGAAAAGAAACTAGTACTCCCTGGTTTGCTCAATAATGGAGAAGAATTCATGCAATAATGTTAGATCATCTTACATGTATCGTCCTTCCAATGAAACTTCCCAAGAACTTACAAGCTTCTTCTTCATCAAAATATTACCCTGTAATCTAAGACAAAGACACTACACCAAGCATAAAAGTGCGCATATAATAACTATACAATGTGAATTAGGATTGACTCTAATTAAGCAGTAAAGATCTAGGTTGAGAGAATTGTTTAAACTCATGTTTTGTTGGTTATATAATTAGAAATTATTACTTTCTTAAGTGTTTGTACAGAGTTTTATTTTTCAAAAATTCTTTATATTTTTGAGTTTCTCATGTTACTGGGCTGTTTTGGCGCCGTCAGTAATATCCTGACCCGGCACTAGTGTCGCAGTGATGGCGTCGCGTGTTAAATCGTGACGGGCCCGGTCTACCACACTTGTGAAAGTTAATTTCTTTTTTGATGAAAAATTTCCTACACTCATTCTTATAAGTTATTTTCCTGTACAAAATGCTGCATAACAACCTGAGAATTAATGATTCAATAATATGACTCGAAACTGACAAGGATTAATCTAAACTATTTATTTTAGATGTTTGAACTTGGTTATAAAAATCGGATATTTCCCCTACACTTGTTTTGTTGCAAAGTACCTTGGATTGTAAATAAGACTAAGTTACAAACAAACCAAGCATGATTACAACACATAATAAAACAAATAATAAAGAATTAAAACACAAGACACTCCTAATGTGTGATAAAAGTAAATATTGGGTTGCCTCCCAAAAAGCGCTTGTTTTTGTTTGAGTGAATAGTCTGACTCTACCCTCATTTAACAGATAAAAGGGAGGGTTCCCCTATACTTGAGTTCAAGTGCGGGTGATAGTAACGGTACATACCATCGTGATGAGAAAGGACCATAGTTGAGAAAATTTGTTGCTGATAGAATGGCTATAAACGGTGTGCTTCGAGAATTCTACCTCTTCCTACTTCATTTGGCCACTTATCGATATAAACTAGTTCTTCTCATAGTGGAGTAACTTCCTTAGTTTATAAATCCCAATCATAACTCAAAAAATCTTTTATTTGATATATCAAACACCCTCCAGGGATTCCACTCTTTTCCTAATAAAACCATGTTTTAAATATATAATGGTCTCTTCGATAACATCCCTATACATGGCGTTAATACATAAACTTTTCACTCCCTCTAGGATAGAATTTTCTACGTGAGTGAAAGCGGTTGTTGAGTTGTTAAAATTAATCTACTTCCTTCATCCTAAGAACTATCGAACTATGTGGTTTGATGGTCCGTGCCCCCCCCCCCCCCCCGTCCCCCCCCCCTCGGGGGCCTATTAGCTCCTAAGGATTACATCTAGGATGGGACTATTGACGTCAAGGTTGTGGCTTTGGTTCCATTAAAACAGATCTTCCCTGAAACTAAGAGAGTGTTTATGATTTACATTTCGGCCTACTTCCTCTCGTTTATTCGTTCAAAGGTTCTACACTCATAATCAGGGTTCTAAAGTCCTTTTTACATTTCTTCCGGGTAAGTCATGGGCAGTGTGTATTCCTTAAATGATGGTAGGGTTTGTGTGGTAGTCTCAGGGCTTGTAACTCTTACCTCATTATCCATCGTACTTAGGCTAATTCTTCATGCATCTATCATTAAGCTCACCTTTGCCATGCCCTTAGGGACCTTTTTCCCTACACCATATAATCCACAACTATTTATGCATTTGATATGCTATTGTTTCATAGAATAGTGCTTGTTGGGTTGTACATTTTTTTTACTTTATATTAGGCGCAATCCTCTTGGCCATACCATGCTTCATATATAACCTAAAACTCCTTAAGATTACCCTTCTGCTGTCAAATTGATGATATACCGGGATAACGAGTAAGATGTTTAAGAAAGATTTCATTGGATCCATATAATAAGGCCCTTGGATTCGGGGACTTTTCGGATTACGTCTTTTGAAACGCGTCCATTGAATCGTTAAAGTGATTCGTCTTGATGTTGTTGGAACACCAGAGTTGATAAGGGAAGAATACATCAACCTACCCTACGCTAGAATAACCTATACCTATTCATTATAATTTACAAATTTACTAATGTCGAATAAAGGGCACAACGAAAAGATAGACTTACAGAAAAGCATAATATATAGAATAAAATCGCACATGAAAGGATCAAGCAAGAACGAACTAAGTTAAACTATGATCAAACCTAACTATTCCCATGCTAATGCCGGCACTAAAATCTTGATGCGGTTATCGTAAAGACTAGTATACAAGAATTTTTACAACTCCCTTTAGCAGAGTTACCTAACGTTGTGTAGTCTCTAGTTTAGGTAACAACGCGCGGCGCGCGCGCTGTTTACGTTCTCTAAGGGAATAGGTTGGGAAGACTTAATCACGATCTAACAAAATTCTAAGGGTTGAGATTTTTATGCTTATAGGAAAGCAAGTAAATCTATGGTTGAGAGGTTGGTTTGTTTAGCTATTAAACTAAATAATAAACTACGCTAATGGTGATAACAATATAAAAAAAGGATTGTATTCATTTTATTCTCATGTCAATTTACTCCCTAGATTTGCTTCATCCTAGTGTTGTTGCTTTTGTCACATTGGTTGGTGATATATGTAATTATTTCCTGATTTATCATGAACAGATTACACGAACTCGCCGTCTATTTAATATTCCGTTGAGGCAAAACACCAAGCTTGAGGCAAAACACAAAGTAAGGTAGTATGAAGACTATTACCCGGCCCCCAAGAGTATATTAAATGCATTTGAAATATATTAAAAGTGGATCAACCATATAAGGGGCAAGGTAGTATGAAGACTGTTACCCGATGGTATCCTTTCTACACAATCATGTTTCCCTAGACATATCAACAGCGATACAGACAAAAGCTGGTTTTCTAAAGCCTAACATGCATATTCATCACAAGAAGCAACACCACTAAGATCTACATTCTAGGTTTCATACAATCATAAATGAATACAATAAGGAGTTTAGCCAAGCATGTTAAAGATAAAGCAAGAACAATAAAGAATCAAACAACAAGACATATTGAATGATTAAGATAGTCTTACTTGATTAAAACATGAATTGAAGGAGGTACAATAGGGTTTTGAAGCCCTAAAATCGTCCTAATAAGCTGCCAAACGAACTAGGGTTCGTCCCCCTTTTTTACTCTAAAGTTACACACATAAAACCCTAATTTCGGGTCTATATTTATAAGAATATCGCTGTGACGGCGTCGCGTTTTAATCGTGACGCCGTCATAAAGTAGAATCTTCTAGATCCGAGTTGAGTCGGTGCGGGCTGACGCCGTCAAGAAATGTTGTGACGCCGTCACTAGATGAAGTGTGACGGCGTCGTGTATAAATGGTGACGCCGTCTCCAGGCTCTAAGACTTTAAATCTTGAAGAGTCTTGGTGTTGGTTCGTAGTCTTGTCCGTTTCTTCTCCAAATGAGCCCAAGTCACGTGTATTTCCTCCAAATGCCTTCTAAATGCTAAATACCTGAAAAGGAACGATTAAGTACCTATTTTGGGCATAAATGCACGATTTAGGGGGTTAAATGACCCCGAAAAAGTGTATAAAATGCCACCTCATCATATGTCATGTTTGCATAGATGATTTTATACAAAAGTTGTAGAATATAAGAGAGGAGCTAGAGAGTATTTTTCATTATTTTCAAAGTTTTCATTCCAAAGGGAAAATAGAAATGGGGGGAGAAATGAGTTTACAAATTGTAAAGACTTGTATAAATACCACTCCTAGATAGGTATTTATGCTTATTGCTTATCCTATTCTATTTTCCTAACTTTAGTCAAACATTGGTCAACTTTACTTAACTTTGACCAAGATAGACTTTATTACATTATAATTACTAATAAAATTATAAACTAAACAAAACTATACAAAGACCAATTCACTTTAATAATAAACACTTGACCAAAACTTCCTTGTTCGACTCATATTAAGTTTGGGTCAAAATTTTGTAAGTAGAACGTATACGTTTGGATACGAAACCAAAAGTTCAAATTACAAAACCACTTTTCCATAAGTGCAATTACGAAATCGAAACCAAAACTGTTTTCCGAAACCAAAACCATTGTGTTATGAAACCGAAACCTCTGTTACGAAACCAAAACCTTTGTTACAAAACAGAAACCTATGTTACGAAACCGAAACCTCTGAGTTACGAAACCAAAACCTATAGTACAGTTTTCCGAAACCAAAAGTAATAGTACAGTTTTCCGAAACCTCTTCCGTAAGCATGTAGTTCGTACACGTTAACTTAAATCACTCAAAAACCACTTTTTTACGTGTTTCAATCTAAGATTGTTATGAAGACTTGTTGTTTACACATCAAACTTCCATAAAAAAATTAAACTTTATAAATCATGTACACTTGAAATGATTTCTAAATGAGGGTTTAAAGAAGCTTTCGTAACATTGAAATAAGCTAAAATATCATAAAAGCTCAAAGCTTTGATTAAAACTTATTCAAAACATACTTTTAAGCTATGAAAAACATAAACTTAACACTTTTAATCACAAATTTTTTTTCGAAAGCTTAATGTTTTACGAAACCTTGAGTTTTCGAAACAAAAAACATGATATTTAAACACAAAACACAACTAAATTCACCCTTGGCGATTGATACCACATGTAGGAACCAATATTTCTAATCCTAACACATACTCACACCATCATACAAAACCTAAGAATAATAGAAAGAGAGAGAGATACGAAAGTAAGAAAAGAGAAGGGAGAAAGAAGGTGGTGGATTATCACAAAGTGTAAGAATACAAATGAGACAACCAACCCTTCTTCTTGTGTGAATAAGGGGTATTTATACTCCTATCTCACTATGTGACACCTAGGGTTTCTTAGGTGGACCGGGTTCGGGTTTTGGTTGGGCTTTAGCCCACAACGTGTACAATATTAGCTTACAATAGCCCGGTTCCTGTTTTAGCCTATTACAACATAAATAATATAAAGACCCGGTCTTCTTGACTGAATGACCGAAACTTTCTTGTTCGACTCGTATTTTGAGACTAACAAATTACTTATGCCTTAATTAAGCCTGGTCAAGCTTTTTTTCATTTTCTGTCAAGTTTCTTTTCAATTTCGCATCTCTTTGTTACAACGCTCAAATAATCCATATTCAACAAATAGGAAGAAATTAAGTACACATTCTCATAAAAATACAAGAATTAAGAGCGTAAATCAAAGGATATTGATATAGAACTATAGACATTATTTGATGTTATTAAATATCCTCCCACTTGACTTCTACTTGCCCTCAAGTAGACCTTTTTATATTATTTCCAAAAATATATCTCTCACGTTATCTTGGAAGACATGAATTTAAAAACTACTTATGTTAGAAACATCAAAGCCGAACACCTCACGAAAAGGGAACAAAAACACTCATACTCTCATTAATTTACGTGTTTCATTTTTGAGGTGACCACTCAATTGCACATTCATATCATGTATTCTATCATAGGCCTGGCGAGTACATAAAACTCCACCACTAGAGCTACGGTCAAGACAATTCTTAAAGGCAGTATTGGATGAACAAATGTATAAGCTTAAGGTGAATCATTCTTGATGCAATCTTTACCAATAATGTAACTTAAGCAAAGACAACAAAACAACAAGTGAACAAGCACCAAGTGGTTGCTCATCTAATACCTAAGCATACCAAGGCTTAGAATTAAAAGCAACTAAAATGATTTAGGGAAGTATAAGAAATGGGAGGCATATATAAAAGGTGTAAAAATGAAAAATGAACAAACAAATAGTCTAAAACCTATATTCTCCCCATCACTAGTCACCGTCCATCTAATAGTCCAAGTGTCAAAATGCAAGAATCTGATCATCATCAATAATGAGCTAGTGTGCTATAGTGTCCATATCCAGTTTGCCATATAAAATTATCAAGGCAAAGGGAAATATATTCTAGCTCAACACTGAAACAAACTAGTTGGTTTATAATACCACCAACTTTAATCATCCTCGAACTATCTATGAGGTAATCATCACCACTAACTATGGAATAATGTGTATTATGTTAATCTACAAGTTCGCCTTTTATAATACATTCGGTTTCAAGGCGAATGAGATGTACACTATTCCATTCTTCAATTTAGTTGATTATAATTTTAACCAACACTTATACTATCATGCTACAGAATTTTTCTACACTAGTCCATTCTTCAATAAAGTATATACTAAGCACAAATTCATCCCCCCACTTGAGATAAAAAAAATTAATCAATAATAAGGACAAGGGGCTCTTCAACGATTAAAATGATAAGTCTTCCAATAAAGCACAATTCCCGAATCCCTCAACTCAAACCATGAAATTAAGTGACTAACATCTCCCCCGCTATGGATTATAGACTACATAGTTGGCTAGGCAAAATGGTGTAACGAAACTATACATATATAGGGTTAAAGAAATGAAAGGATGGCTCAGAAGGGTTTTATTAAGGGTATTTTACACTAAAGGTGAGTGCAATAAAAGGATTTTATCACAAGAGGTTGACATGTCAAGGTGACAAGTCGATAAACACACACAAACTTACACATATGGGTTATTTTAATTTAAACTCTAATATATTGCCTTATTAGATCATATATTCCAATCATAATGAGAAAATTCAATGCAATACTCGTGTATGATCTTGTAATGATATACGGGCTAAGTTCTAGATTCTACATAGCTACCCACACACTCAATTTTAGTGGATTTATGTAATATGGGAAAACAGAATAAGGATAAATCCTCATCAATGAAATTAAGGGTAAAATGTACTCGGCTAAGAACTATTCTAGTTTAGGTAAGAAAAACATGTCAAATTTTTTAAGAAAGTTATCATAATTTTTTAAAACAAACTAGTAAATGAAGGAAAAATAAAGGTCAAGTGATAATTCTACTCCCATCCCCCCACTTGAATTGTACAATGTCCGTATTGTATGAAAAATGATAAAAATAAAAGAGAACACTTCCCTAGATTTGCTCGGAATGATCCAAGATTTATGTAAGCTAACATGTTCCGCCTTGAGAATCTTGAGCAAAATCCAAATCCCCGAATTTAATTTACAAAAACCATGTGCATCATAATAGAAATATGAAAGTAAAATAAGAAAATAAAACCTAACTCACTTTCGTAGGAATCACGGTTGCATTTAGCGTATGCAACAAGCCTTTAAACCCCTCAGTATCCCAAGTGGATGAGTTATAGTCTCATGAGGGTTTCCAAGGAACACACCGTAAAGTTTAAAACTAATTTACAAGGCTTGGAAATGTTTTGAAATCGTTTTTCAAATGCTATGTTCCAGGAATAGTTACGGCGTAACAATGGAGTATTATATACGCCATAAATAGGTTCAACTGGACAAGGTGTTTTTTTGTGTATGTAGGTATTACGACATAGTAAAGTAGTGCCCCTTACGCCGTAAACACCCTGGATATCGATTTTCCAGGTTCATTCTAAGTGATGAGAGGACTTACCTAGACTCCTCTCGTCTTTTCCAACTGTAACAACCTGTAAAAATGATAAACAAAAACATACCAAGCCAAAAGAAAACCTAAAGTTAACAAAAATTCCTAGGTTTTATGATTATACAAGACCATGGATCACATCTTTCTTCAAGAACCAGCGAGGATAGCTCCCCTAAAATTTGACCTATAATCAAAGACAAACAAAAATAAAAAGATAGAAATGAGGTGCCTCCCACTAAGTGCTTGTTTTTATTCGAGTCACGAGCTTAACTCCACCCTTATTTACTAAGTAATAGGGTGTTCATCCCCTCACTTGAAATCAAGTGTGGATGAAAGTAGCAATAAACGCCATGAGGGTGTAAATTTGCTATGGGGCAGGGAAATGATGAATAAAAATTATACCTTAGAGGAGATGTCATTTCACTGCTTATCTTACCCGGTTTGGCTGATGACTTTGATGATTGTCTCACTCCGTGTTGGGGATGTATAAGCGGATTTGTTTCCATGGTCTTTGAGTGTTCTCTGAAATCCTTAGGAGATGAAAAAGGGACATGAACTAGCAATTGCTCAAGCTCCTCTACATCCATCATAGGACACTTGGCTTCCTCGTCCGTCAAGGAAATGCTCAAGAGCTCATCATTAAATTCTTTTGAAATATCAACCAAAATTAGGTTAGTAGCCGGCGCTACATAAGCATGGTCAGGTGGTGTGATGTGTATGGCTTGTGAGGTCAAAGATTGCATCACGGCATCTATTACTTCGGAAACTTGTATAGGAACACTGGCAATATCATTAGTACTAGGCATAAAAGAAGGGTTAGAAATGCTACCATTTTGTTTTGCAATTGACTCCACATTATCGTGTGGTTTTGCTTCTTCAATCCGTAAGCTTCTAACTTCCATATTCTTCAACACCTTCTTGCCTAGTTCCTCTTGCCTCACAATCTTCAATTCATTAGGGAATGGAATCGGTGGCACATATGGTTGCACTATTGATTTTGTTTTAGGTAGAGCTCGCACGGTAGGTGTAAGTAAGTGCTTAAGCCTTTCTACGTCCTTGATCGTTATATCCTAAATTTCTTCCATATTCCCTCATCACATTCCTTCACATGAACTTCCTCTTTCTCCCTTGCAGTGTTGACATCAACATTTTCATCTTCTTGATCAATATCCCCAAATACTTTATCATCACACTCATTTTGAACTTCCTCTTGTTTTATTCTTCTAATATTTTCAACTCCTATTCTGAACAAGTCATTCAAGACCTCTTTTAAGCTCAATTCCTTTTTTGGGTTGAGGATTAGGTGTGCATTGTGATTCATCACAAAATTTGGATGTAAAACTACGATGAGTGGATGTGAGATCCTCTATCAGCGTATAGTGATAAAGGCTTGACAAAACGAATGTATGAGTTACTGTCAAAGATGGAATAGTTACTAAGTGATGAGCCATTGTGTGTAGGGACATGCATGGTAATGAAAACAAAGTACTCCATGAGAAAACATTACACACTATTATTTGTAATTGTAGTGTCACGTGATATCATGTCCTTTCAGCATACAACAACAATGTTAATAAATGACAATATCACAACGCGTGAGAAGATATCTTCGTGATTGACAGTTGCACAAAACGTTTTAGGCCTTAAATACACTAACAAAATCATTGCTTACATCCCAATCATCGCAGAGTATGGTAGATATATCGTCACATATCATGACGTGTCGTGGAATTTAACGACCTTTTTTTAGGCTCGAAACCATGTCAAATCGAACTCAAGTTAAAGAGGAAAATATTCTTGATTGGACGGTATGATTTTTAGAACGTAAAACATAACAGAATTAAAGATGTCAAACCTTTAATCAAGTATGAGATGTGAAAAGTAAAAAAATTATAAAAGTTACAACAAAATAGCTTTTTTAGAAAGAAAAAAAGAACATGAAAACTCCGAAAGTACACTTTTAAGCTAGAGGTGGGTAGAAAAACCAGTTCTACAAAACGACCCGATTGAGAAACTAGAAACTAAACCGGTCAAACCCGGTTTTGACCAAAACAGGTTGGTTTTTGCCCAAACCGGCGGCTTGGGACCTGTTCGAGGTTTCGATTATGCCACCGGTTCGTGGACCGGTTTTTCGAATCGGTTTCGGTTAACCGGTTCCTGACATTTTTTTCATAATTCGAATCTTACTTTTCTAACGTGTGGGGACCGTGGATGAGCGTTTTTTGACTTTTTGGGTGTAGTGTGTGTCATTTTGCCCTTTTATTTAAGCATAAATAGAGGGGTTGTGTTGGTTCTTCAATCACAACTTACACAACTAATAATCCTAAGCAAAAAAACTCTCCAAAGCAAAACTGAATTTTTTTCACTAATCACTAATGGCAACTCAATCCAGTTCAACTACCACCGGTGTTGGTTCTTCCAGTGCACTGACGATTGTTCAAAATTTAACAACCATCCAAAACCCCGAGTTTTGGGTAAACTTTCACCTGTGTAAGATGTCAGACAACTCGACAAGGGCTCAATGTAAGCATTACTTTCATTTCTTGTCGGCGGCATCCAACTCGACGTTGAGGAATCATATTAAGCATCAA
>BQNB010056620.1:3712-27248 GCA_026074375.1 Tanacetum coccineum
GACTCAACGGTATCAACGAACTCCAAGGGTTATGAACAATCAAATAGGATAACAAACTAATATCGAGTCAAAGGCTAGAATGCATATAGGAGATTCCTCATATGCAAATAGACGTGGATCAAATGACATAAAAATCCTTTGAAAGAAAGGATACGTATATGTACCGAGTGAACACTCAACGAAAGACAATCAACATGTGTGTCATGACAAATGAACACATAAAAATAAATATCAATACGAAAGACAGAAATTCTTATACCAATTATCGACTTTGCCCGAAAGGTCAAAATAAATAATATTTTTATAAAAATCAATTTAAACTAAGAAAGTCACTTTAAGTATAAAAATCATTTTAAATAATAAATAAAATTGTCTTAAATGTAATCTTTATAAAATTCATTCTGGTTGTCATAAAAATCTAGAGATGGTTATCTAATGGTGTATCGTACCTTACCACTATGAATCACTTTAAACCTGCTTTTTATAATAAAATAAAATCTATTTACAAAGATCATTTTATGCATAGTTTTCTCCAAACACCAACACAATACTTCTAAAGGATTTTTATAATTAGACATCAATTATAAAATAGGTTACTCAAACAAAGGACACCATAATACCAAAAGGGATCATAAAACACCGTACAGACTCTAACATAATTTTATTGTTAACGAAAGAAACTACCAGGAACCATATACTCAAAATAAACTCAAACGAACTCGTACAAGAAAACTCATGCAAGACGTTACGTACCCAAAAAAAACGTAAGGTCTCATCCAAAATAACAATCAACAGAGCAAACCTAAAAGCATTGACACTGACACGTCGCCAACGGGTTACGAAAACCAAGGGATATACAACCAAGGGATTAATGATCCACACTAATATGTTAGGAACAATTAGTACAATTAGTGCTTAAAGAAACCTTTGATACTCATACGAGTAATCAATGCAATGAAAGAACTAACAAAACGCGCCTATATCCAGAAAAGCAGATTCCGAACCACCAATATACATCTAGACGTCGAATAGGAAAATCAGGTATCCTTACTAACAAAGTACGATGAAGGGATGCTAAACTTAGACTTAGGAAATCTGAACAAACAACTGAGCAAACAAGCAACCTCTATAATAGCAATACTAGGTATTCGCAAATACTAAATAGAAGGGAAACTTACTATCTATGCAACTCAACTTAACATATCCTCTAATTAGGGTAAGCAGACTACTGTCTCTACCCATACCATCATCCTATCAGGAATACACATATAAAAAAAACATATTACACTTACTCCATCTTACACGACCAAAACACAAAAAATAAATGAAATCATGGTCCACAAGCTACGTGATGTGATGCCTTTATAATTAATGGTTGCCACCATAATATTATAAGTGCCTCCTTACACACGTTGTACTTAACTTCCAAAAATACCCATAACAATCATAATTCACATATAAGCACATATCCACATTACACATCTAAACCACTCCAACTTAACACATAAAAATGCATCCATCTAAGTACCTACTTTACTTCCACACTCAAATTGAAATTGAAACGACATAAGGAACGAAAGTAACACAACCACTTCCAAATATGAAATATTCGAAAATAATTAATAACAAAAATGACGAGGTAAAGGGACTGAGATAAAGTTATGCTAGGTCCTCTCGCTTGGGTTTGACTTTGCCTCCGCAAGAATCACCCGACTCCGCGGGTCCAACCCTATTACGCACATCCGACAAACGATCAACTATCCTATCCTCCCTCGTTCTCAACAAGAGGCTCCTCTTATGGAGACCTTATAATGCTTAAGTCCATTGGGAAAACGGTTCCCAACAGAACTTTTTACGGTGAAGGAAAACATAGGCTAAAATACTAAGAAAGTAATACATATTTTATTAAATAATGAATAAGCAAAACCTAAATGAAAACTTAACAAAATACGAACATATATAAGCTATGCAACAAATAGAGGAAAGCATAGTAGTTATAACATTAAACACTTAAGCCCTAAATGCATCTACATGAAGGACCCTTAGGTTATAGTCTAGGCTCAACCATCTACTTCTCTAAAACTAATGGCTCTGATACCAATCTGTCACACCCCGCCAAGGCGGAAACGCAAGGCCGTAAACGAGAATGGATAGCATCACAAGACATAATGGTGGTCTAAAAGAAACTAATATCATGAAATAAAACAAAACATAGACACAAAGTGTCATGAAAATACCTAAAACCAATCAATAAATTGCAAAAAGGCCCCGGCCCTTTTTTTTTTTTAATATTGAAGAAAAGGAGGTTCTCTCCGATATAGAGACATTCAACACCTAAGCAATTCAATAACCAAACATTTAATCATCCAAACACTGCAAACATAAACTAAGGGAGAAACTCCGCAATGCAACCTAAGGTCTCTCTCTAGCCACTTCTCTCTGATAATTTCCATATGCTCACCTGAAAAAATGCTTAAACGTTAACATAAGTTGCGAGAGTCATAGATTAAGAACACGTCAGTAGCTCGCTTTGTAAGTACTGTGATAAATAAAACATAGCATATAGTACATACAACAACTATCATACAAGCAAACATGCAACATATCAAACCATGTTTAAGACGGTTCACAACACATCAATCACAAATCAAGGGAACGAACGTGTACCCACAGTTCCCACAAAGCAACATAGTCATGGAGAGGAATAATTGTCCCTAATTCCAGACTCATGTACCGTATCCACACAATATCAGCAAGGATTTGTTCACCCTCTAAGGATCTACCCACAAAGTAGGCGAAGACTTTCCAACAACATACACATGCAATGAGACGGTCACGCTCACCACTAACAATCCAACAATGCCTTGAGACGGTCACACTCAAGCACAACAAAAAAGGGAACGGAATGTGTCCCACGATCCATATCACAATATCAAGTAGCACATAACATACAATAGTCACGTATAGTCCATGCTTCATTTAAAACCACTTTATCACAGTAAACCACAAAACATTTAATACTCATAGCACCGATTTTTACCCAAGAAAAACAAAGAAAAATGGGGACACACACAACTCACCCTGATGCTTTGCAGCTTCCACAAACACTAGCACAAATCTAAACAATCAAAACAAACACGTGTTACATGCGACCAAGCCAATTGCTTATGCCCTTGTAACAATCATATGATGGATGTCTAAGGTGTTTAATTACCCTCGATGATTACCACGACACCATGCCAACATTAACCCAACAGGGTGACACACTTATCCAAAGCTACAATTTACCCAAAAACTCAAATTTGTTGACCTTACTTTACCCATTTTAGCTAAAACCATACCTACTGAGATTTATACATTTTACCAAAAATCACAGGTTCAATACCATGAGTCTACTAACTCCCTGATTTTTGCACTAATTTATTTCCACTCTTAAGTTCCCTAAATAAAATCAAACTTTTAACTACTCAGTTTCGGATCTGATCGCACACTAAAAAGTTTGGACCTAAAAACCATACTTAGACTCTAAATCAAAGCTCTCCTTTGGGACTTTTTAATAGACGCCACAGAAATAAACTCCTGAGGTGGGATAATCCTAATTCAAATTTTAAGTGAGGGTTTTACACCTCGTAATCTGACCTAAATCTGACCCAATTTCTACTGTTTTGAACAAACTTTTCTCATAACCAACATTTAAGAATGCATCTCTCCTGACCTTAAAAACTTTCGAGGCCGGATGTTATGGAAACTAGACTCTCTGAGCTACATCATAGACACCGGAAACTTAACAAAAGCTATTCCCATCATTGAGATATCAGCCGAACAACACAGCCCTAAATTCTGCCCTAATCTAAATCAAGTTTTAACGCGATCTAAACCCTAACGAATACACCCATATGATCCTAATTAAACCCTAATTATTGCAATATGATTAAACATCATTAATTTACAGATTTTATAAAACCCTAATTCCATCATAATAATTATTACATGATTAAAGATTAATAATTAACAAAAGATTAATTAAAACATACCTAAACCTTGATTTCTCTTCACAAGAACAAAACCCTAATTTTTTCTTCTTCTTTTCTTCTTGTGGTCGACCGAACCTTCAATAGGAGGAGGAAATTTCGTTTTGGTTCTATTCTTTTATATATATGCGTTGTAGATAATTTACCTATTAGAGTTTGTATAGAATGGGGGGACTTTATTTTTTTCTATTTTTTTCCTTCCTAGCCAGCCTACCCCAATTTTTTTATATATATATATAAGAATATATATAAATAATATCTAATATATATATTATATAAATAATATATATATATATATTACTCTTCTATTTTAATAATTACATATTTACTAACATGACCCTAAGTTTAAATAAAAATCTACGTATTTGTCGCATACCTTTTCGTCTAAACGCAATTTAATAGACTTTTAAAATAACCTACTTTCATATCATTAAACCTAACTTTCCAAACTCTCATAGACATATACATTTCCTTTCTTAATCTAACTATAAAACCTATAAAATTCTAATAAGTACTATCCATAATTACAATACGTAATAAAAACATCACGATAAATCACAAATCTTAATAGATATATGCTTTCAAAATATAAAAAATGCTCTTAGTAAGGCAAATCCAACCGGATTGACATTATAGCTAGCACAACCCAGTCCACTAAATTGTGAGAATTTTAAACCTTTAGAATATTCGGGTATCCACCTTTGATACCCAAGATAATTGATGCCTTTAGCTTGTTCGAGTTAAGGTTTGAATGCAGTCATATGTGTCTATTCCGTCGTTACGGATGTGTACGTATGGTCTTTGTCGCCTTTTCTGGAACATTGGTATTGGTTGATAATTATATTTGAGAGAGCCGGTAATTTAGAAGCTCTAGAACTTGTGCTTAATCATCATTTACTAGACCGAAGCCTAATCTACTGCATATTATGAATTCCGCAAGTCCCTGCGAGCACTCCCTTTAGTGCTAAGTTGCTGAAATCCCAAAGTTAAATGAAGAAGTTCTGTGCCAAGCCTTAGTTATCATATTTGGTAAAAAAAAGTTATATGTGTGTTATAGTAGTTCAATGAAATAAAGGCTTATGTTTCGGCACGTGAAGTTGTATCCGCTCCAAATACCAAGTTCCGCCCTTCGGTCAGGTTTATGTGTTAAGTACAAGCCTATAGTAGCTGTCTAGATTATGTCTGTGCAAATTGAGTGTCTTACAAATATACAACCCTACCTGAGTGGCTGAGTGAATTAAAAAAAACCAAACACTATTCCTATGCGAGGTGCTATGTTATATGTCTATGCCTGAAAAGTTACCTAATGTGCAATCTCTTATAAAATCTAATTTTCTCCACGTCACGATAAATGATTTTATTTTCTCGCTTCGATTGCTTGAGGGCAAGCAATAAGCTAAGTGTGGAGGGATTTGATAACGCCCAAATTATACATGTTTTCTATGGCGTTATTTGTATATATTTTATCATTTCTCGTGAACTTTCGATACTTAATAGTCTAAATTGCTTGCAGGTTTACTTGAAGACACTACTAGCTAAAACTCAAGAATTTACGTACTTTGAAAGACAAATACAAAGAGAAGAAAAGATTTCAAGCTAAAAGTACAAGATGCGTGTCGCACTCCACTATTGTGCGCCGCACTTACCTATATAGCCAAAAACCGCCGCACTTATACCTAAGTGTGCCGCACTTTCCATCTGATGAGAAGAAATAAATGAAGACTTTAATGCAAATGCATTAACACACTAAGTACACCGCACATATTACCTAGTGCATCGCACTTCTTCAATCAGCATTTAATACTATTGCATTTAATCACCAAGTGCTTCGCACAATTTCTTGTGTGCGTCGCACTTTTCACCCAAATTCAGCCTATAAATAGAGGATGAAATTTCACTTTCAATTCATTCCTCCCACTCCTCTCTCATTCTACAAATCTTCTTCTTCACACACACACCAATCCTTTTGTCCCTCATCCATAAAAACACCAAAAAACACAACTACCTTTGAAGAATAAAGATCTAACGATCAAGAACGAAAACGGTTGTCAACTTAGTTATTGAAATAATGAAAGTTTATCTTAAGTCTACTTCTGTTATGAACTCCTTAGCCATGAGAGGCTAAATCTCTCATGACTACTCGATGATGTTATGATGATGAATAAGTGTTTGGTATAATCTTGATCTCTTTAATCTCAAGCTTATGTTGCGATCCTATTATATCTTATCTTGTCAATTTTGCTTATCAACTTGAATTATATAATCATATCGGTATAGGTCGAAAGACCCGTTATGATCTATGTGGTTTTAAAGATTTGTCTATGGTCTTTATTGTTTGTGCTGAGAAATCCACTTTCGTAAATTGATAAACAAATAAGCTTTGATATACTAGTAACTGAACTATTTGAGTGACACATTTGGTCTGGATAACTAAATATAAGTCTTGGGTTAAACAAGTTAGTTTGTAAAAATATTTTCTGACGAGAAGTTCTTTTTATAAATTAATGCCCCAACTTTGAGGTCAAATCATTTCCAGCACTTATAAGATTTTGAACTATTCGAGTAGTCATCCTTATTATCATTTGTAAAAATTAAATTTACTTTTAAAATTGTTAAAGTCTATTTTCTTTCTGATTATTTGAACACTACTCAAATCCCTGTGGAACGACCTGGTCTTACCTAAAAAGATTATACTACATACGTGGGTTATACTTTTACCCGTGTTTTTCCATATAATTATCTGATATTTTTAGTCTTATAAATTTAAAGCTTTTGAAACACATCATTCCTAAGTCTTTTACAAACTATGAGGTGTTGGCAATATTGATCGTCTATAGTTTAAAGCCTGAATTCACTAAGTCTCAAAGTTTAATATAAAAAAGGGGTCCTAAAGTTTGAAACAAATGACATCTAAAGCTCTTGTAGTTAATATAAGTTAACATGCCTCATTAAATTGTTATCGTCATTATCAATAACTTTATTCGTTTATTCCGTGACTTATTTTGAAAGTCCATTTCAAAAGATTTTTTGATGACACTTTCTCCCCCTTAAATAATGACTCGTTTTCTATTTAAAGAGTTGTTGTCATTGTTTGAGTGATCAAATTGTCTTTGAAAATCTTTTTATGATTACTGATAACACTGATTCATTGTGAAGACAACTTTTTTACCAATTAAAATAAATGATTTCTCTCTTATTTTGAAAGGGAAATGCACTGACAACGTACATTATTTTTGTATATAGGAATGCAACTGGTTGTGTTGTAAGTAAACATAAGCCTTTGCATGGTCATAAGTTAGTACATGCCGAGAATAAATTCCCGTTAAGAGGTAGAGTTTTCTTTTTGAAATACTTGCCTTGAAGATGATGACCGGGTTGCTATTAGAAATAATAGCAAGCCTTTTTGGTCATGTTTTAAATGCTTTTTTAAAACTTCTGATCGAACTTTATTTTACAGCTGTATCATTATTATAATGGCTATTTCTAAGGCCGTAATAATGTTATTTGGAATTTCAGAAGACCATGCCAAGAGATACATATTTTTATATTTTTCTGGTTTTTTAATTTTTAATTTTCTTTTTGGAAAAATTTATTAAAAGAAAAAATATTTTTTGTGTTTTTATGTTTTTTTATGTACAATGGATTACTAGATATGAGTTTACCACCATTCACTCGTCCGTTTCCTATGCCAAATGTTTCACTGTTTTTGGAGGACATTGCTTCTCCATACCATAGATTCTTCGATTAAGAGTTGAATCTTTCTCTTGGCAAGGCTTGGTGAGAGGTCAGCCAGGTTTGGTATTCGTCCAGGACAAAGTATAGATCCACGTATTTCATCTTCTACATTGCTCCCTTTATAAAATGGTAGCGAACATCAGTGTGCTTGGCTCGTGAGTGTTGAACATTGTTGCAGTATAAAGCAATCACACTTTTGTTGTCGTAGTACAGAGGAATCTTATTGAATTAAAAACCATAATCTGTTAGATGTGAACGCATCCATAGGACTTAAGCACAACCCCCAGATAAGGCAATATATTCAGACTCTGTACTCGAGTGATGCAGTGCCACTTGGCCTTCTTAGTTATGACCAGCTAACAAAGTTGTCATACTTAAGAACTGAGCGTTCCCGATGTTATACGGCTAGTTGGGTTTTCATGGACTCCCTCGTGGTCTGCATCTGCATATGCTGTTAGAGACATACCGGTATCCTTCGAGTACCAGAGACCCATGTTAATGGTTCCCTTAAGGTATCGAAAGATCTGTTTTACTACTTGTAAGTGCTTTTTGATAGGCTTTGTCTGATACCGAGCACATAAGCATACTGCATAGATAAGGTCAGGTCTACTGGATGTAAGATACATAAGGATCCAATGCATGACCTCGGTAGTGTAGCATTGACTTGTTTCCCCTGTAGATCTTCATCTAGTTTACTTTTTTCTACCAAGGGTGTGTTTTTCTGATTTTTTAATTTTTTATTTTCTTTTTGAAAAATTTATATAAAAGAAAAATATTTTTGTGTTTTTATGTTTTCTTATGTACATATGATACAGGATATGAGTTACCACCCTCACTCGTCCATTTCCTCTGCCAGACGTTTCAACGTTTTTGGAGACATGCTTCTCATACCAAGCTTTTCGATCAAGAAGTTGAATCTTTCTCTTGGCAAAGGCTTGGTGAAGATGTCAGCCAGTTGGTATTCAGTTTGGACAAAGTATAGCTCCACGATTCCATTCTCTACTTGCTCCTTTATAAAATGGTAGCGAACATCAGTGTGCTTGGCTCGTGAGTGTTAAACATTGTTGCAGCATAAAGCAATCACACTTTTGTTGTCGAAGTACAGAGGAATCTTATTGAATTAAAAACCATAATCTGTTAGATGTGAACGCATCCATAGGACTTAAGCATAACACCCAGATAAGGCAATATATTCAGCCTCTGTACTCGAGATGGCAGTGCACTTTGCCTTCTTAGATGACCAGCTAACAAGTTTGTCACCTAAGAACTGAGCGCTTCCCGATGTACTACGTATAGTGTCATGACACCCCTCGTGGTCTGCATCTGCATATGCTGTTAGAGACATACTGGTATCCTTCGAGTACCAGAGACCCATGTTAATGGTTCCCTTAAGGTATCGAAAGATCTGTTTTACCACTTGTAAGTGCTTTTTGGTAGGCTTTGCCTGATACCGAGCACATAAGCAGATTGCATAGATAAGGTCAGGTCTACTGGATGTAAGATACATAAGGGATCCAATCATGCCACGGTAAAGTGTAGCATCGACTTGTTTCCCTTGTAGATCTTCATCCAGTTTATTCTTTTTAGCCATGGGTGTGTCGACAGAACCAGTAGTAAGCAAACCATATTTTTTAACAATTTCAAAAGCATATTTAGATTGGTTAATAAAGATGCCTCTAGGACTTTGAGAAATTTGTAATCCTAAAAAGAAAAGACTATCTTCCCCATCATTGACATCTTAAACTTAGTGTCATGCTGATTAGCAAACATCATTACACATGCAATATTAGAGTGATGCAAATATATAATCGTCAACATAAATTTGTACACGAAATCAGTTCATGTCCCAGCATGCCGTGTTGAAAGTGTTGGGAATCAACTGCACCTTTGGTGAAATGTTGGTAAGAGGATTAAGAAGCTAGCCAGCATTCGTACCTAATGCATCGTGTCATGTTTGAACCGAAGGGACTTTTTTCAACTTGTACACATGTGAAGGGTTTGTCTTTAACAACAAAATCCTTCTGGGTGAAAAATAACCGTCTTCTTTGAGCTCAATACATTAAAGAAACTGTTTTGACGACCATATTGTAGAGTCGTCATAATTCATATGACGGCATTTGGGCTATAAAATTAACCGGATGCCTCTATTTAGCAACGCGATGCCAATGATTCTTAAAATCGATTCCCTCATATTGCCTAACCTTTGAGCAACTAATCGTAGCCTTAGTCTTTATAGCCCTCCCTCCCCCAAAATTACATGCCTTCTTGACCTTATAAATCCATTTTAGTTTTATCAATAACACTTTATCTCACACAATCCAAACTTGTTGCCTTTAAAATTCATGAATTTCGTCTTACATTGCATCAATTCCATGATGTTCGTTCATTGCTTGTTTGAAGTTCTTTTGTTCTACAGTAGTTAGGAAGGCATCAAACTAACACACATGGCTTCAGCTTGGATTTCTATCTCGAACGACAGAGCATGAAGGATCGGCCGGAACCACGTTTGCTACAGGTACCTTAGTCCATTTACCGAGTTCAAATAGAGTGGTTGATTTGTCTCACATTCGAATGATGATCCTTAAGAAGTTGATTCTATCCCATGAGAATTCATGGGGAAGTGGATTCATCACGAAAAGGTTTGTGATTAATGGGGAATTCTCAAAACCTTGAAAATAAGTTAGAGCAATGTTGAAACACCTCCAGAAATCACAATGAGAGGAAACAGATTTATCAAACACAAACCCTAGTGGGTTGTGTTTCTAGCCGCCGGCAACAAACAACCACAATATATCAAACCCTAACTTCTGAAACCCTAAATCATGCTTATCAATCACTTCAATCCATCCCTTATTATTACTTGTAGCCTCAATCAAATATCAAACCCAAAAACTAAAAATCTATTCAAAATCAAGAACCCATAAAACTCCATCAAGTGATTTTTATTGATGTAAGGAGAGATTAGGATTTAGTTTTTTATGTGATTTGGAATAAAAAAGAGATTTTGATGAGATTTAAGTATGATGGTGTTGTTTTTTTTGGGAGTCGTCGAACAAAAGAAAGAAGATGAGAGGAATTAGGATGGTTTTTAATTTTGAATGTTGTGATGTGTGTGTGTGTGTGTGTGTTTCAGTTTATAAAAAAAGAGACTTAGGCTTAGAAAGTGGGCTACTTATAGGAGATTCATTACTAGTATAATTCCCCAAAAAAAAGATAAAGGGTGCATTTGTTTGAGCTTAATAATCAGCCCCCTCTTTGAGGTGGGCTTGGTTGGGCTTTTTGTTTCGTAAACCTTTGTATCACTTTGTTTTCGGGCTCAATAACCTATTTAACTCGTTATTTGTTGTAAAATCACGATTTCTTTCATGCGGTTTCGGCTAAACACAAATAAAAGATGAAAAATAATAAAAATAAAATAAAATAGGCTCTCATGGCTAAAATATGACTTTCGTTGATTTCTCGATCGATAAAACGGATAAATTTAAATTGTAGGATTCGCGAGGGTTTTAAAATTGACGATTTTAATAAAAATCGACTAAAATAATAAAAATGAATTATTTAAAGTTTAGATAATAATTATAAGTTCGAGATAAGTAGTGACCTTAAATACGGGGTTTTACATCTTCGGTTTACTTGTGAAGAGATGAGGATCTACTTAGGTCCTCGTCGAGGTTTCCAACGAAAATTGAATGATCAAAAGTCAAAACATGAAATATATGCAACATACATGAGCGGACAAATTGAATGTCATGAGATTTCTTAAAAAAGAATGATAAAATACATGACTTGAAGAAAAGCCATTGGAAACGAAGAATTTAACAAGTCGTCAATTGTTGGAAGCAGTTAATGGTTCATTACTATTAACTAATTAAATTTACAGCGGTCGATACACATTTGGAAAAATCCATATAACAAATTACAAGTCGAAAGGAGTTCATAGCCCAAAGAATGATTCGTACAGACGAACGCACGTTATGTCAGATACACATAAGCCCACTCATTCATAATTCGTCACTTACATAAAGAGGCATCACAATTCATGTAAGTAAAGAATTATGAACTTATGTTTCGGCGGTTTATAATTTCCTTATTCAAATGAAGAAGCGTCTCAATTCATTTCAATAAGATGATTATAAATCATCCTACCTAAGTACGGCCGACACAAAACAAAATATCACAACAAGATCAAATGCTACATTAAGTAAGGGATGTCTCTTTGGCGGCATGATTTTTCAAAATCATAAGAAGTAGCGAGAAGAATAATGAGACGTTAGTCAATAGTATTCCAAAGGTATGTGCCAAAAGACGACACGATCTAAGATAACAAGATAAAGTTGTACTCCCATCAACTAGAAAATTTCAGAACGATGGATTACGAAAACAACATACGCGATTCAAAAGCATAAGAAGAGTGTTCGAACTCGGAGTCGAACGACAAGATAGCTAATGGAATTAACAAAGTACACTGAATGTCAATATCGTCAAATGGAAATAAAGTAGCGTAAATGCTTCGAAGATCACCGCATCGCTCATAAAATTTCGAAGTAAAAGAACTTATTAAGACGTACCATAGTGCTATACACATATGTAGTAATTAATATCTGTTAGGATTAAAAGACTTCTTGATGATCTTAGAGTTACTGCTACTCAGGTTAGAGTTACTGCTGCTAAGCATAAATTAGTGCTGTTAGTAATCTTAATGAAAAATATGCTAAGTAGTTAGTACTGCTAGTTACTACTGTTAGTGTAGGTTACTACTGCTAGTTACTACTGCTAGTGTAACTTAGTACTGCTGATGAAGATTGAAGAAAACTTTCTAAGTAGTTAATACTGCTTGTACACAGTTAATGTTGCTGGTACAAAACTTAATACTGCTAGTGTTCAGAGTTAATGCTGCTAATACAAAATTATAATTGCTAAAATATTAAGACTGCTGAAAGAGTTTCTACTGTCAAGGGATGGATAAAGACTGCTCAAAGAAAAGATAAAGATTGCTTATGAGATATGTATGATATATTTTTGTAAAAGATATGTATAAGTTATTTGTTTAGAAGATCATGATAACTTAGGAAAATATTATAAGCCGGTTAGGACTTCTTGGTGTATAAAAGGAGGTCCTAGGGTATAGAGTTATATGTACCAAAAACGAGTCATTCATAGAATTGTCATAGCTTCAAGGTTTTGTAACCCTAATACTAGTTAGAGTATTCGTATTAATATATTGAAGCTTTTGTTTGTTAATCTGTGTGTTCATTAGTATTACTATTTCATTGAAGAATTCTTCTTATATTAAAGATTAGATTCTGCATAATCTTTAGTAGTATCAAACAAAGTTTCTATCATAGTTGTATAGGATTTATCTTGCATAACTAAACCTTACACAAGCTAAGGAATTCAATATCCATTGAAGTGGGATCAACAAGTGGTATCAGAGCTTGTTTCTTTGAAAAACTTTGCTAAGAAGACATGGATCAGGACTTAGTACATATGGTGGCTGCATCAAAAGTGCCTATGCTCAAACCAGATGAGTATGAGCTTTGGAGGATGAGGATGGAACAATACATCCAGATGGTTGACTATGCTCTATGGGAGGTCATAGAGAATGGAAACACTACACCAAAAACAACACTTGTGGAAGGTGTTGAGAAAGTAATACCTCCTACAACTGCTGAAGAAAGGCACAAAGGAGGTTAGAGTTGAAGGCAAGAAGCACTTTATTGATGGGCATCCCTAATGAACATCAATTGAACTTTAACTCCATCAAAGATGCCAAGTCATTGCTGTATGGTATTGAGAAGAGGTTTGTAGGGAATGCTGCTACTAAAAAGACTCAGAGGAATCTTCTAAAGCATCTGTATAAAAATTTTACTACATCTAGCTCAGAGGTGTTAGATCAAACCTTTGATAGGCTTCAAAAGCTTATCAGTCAGTTGGAGATTCATGGTGAAACTATCTCACAAGAAGATGTGAATAAGAAGTTCTTAAGAAGTTTGTTACCAGAATGGAACACACATACCATTATGTGGAGGAAAAAGCCTGAGATAGATACATTAAGCATGGATGATCTTTACAACAACCTAAAGATCTATGAACCAGAGGTCAAAGGGACATCAAGCTCAAGCACAAACACACAAAACATAGCCTTTGTGTCCTCAAACAGCACCAGCAGTACAAATGGAGTATTTAATATTGCTCATGGTGCTACAACTATTAGCACTCAAGCTACTGCTGTTAACTCAACAATAATTGACAACTTGAGTGATGCTGTAATCTGTGCTTTCTTTGCAAGTCAACCAAACAGTCCACAACTTGACAATGAGGACTTGCAACAAAGTCATCCTGATGATTTAGAAGAGATGGATTTAAGGTGGCAGATGGCTAAGCTAACAATGAGGGCAAGGAGATTCTTGAAGAACATTGGAAGGAAGTTTTCTATGAATGGTACTGAGACCACTAGGTTTGATAAGTCCAAGGTGGAGTGTTACAACTGCCACAAAAGGGGACAATTTACAAGGGAGTGCAGGGCTCCAAGGAACCAAGAAAACAGGAACAGGGAAAGTACAAGAAGAAGTGTGCCAGTAGAGACAACTACTTCCAATGCTTTGATCTCATGTGATGGTCTTGGTGATTATGATTGGAGTGATCAAGCAGAAAAAGGTCCAACTAATTTTGCACTCATGGCTTACACTATTAGACTTAATTTTATATAAGTCAAACAAGAATGTTATCGGTCTTATTAGTCGAACAAGTTCAAGTACTTCTATAAACTCTGAGGTATCTAATGACTCAAATTGTTGTTCATCATGTTTAGAATGTGTAAAAGATCTAAAAGAACAAAATGAACAATTAGTTAAAGATTTAAGAACAACTAGGATAAGTGTTGTCTCTTATAAAACTGGTTTAGAATCTGTAGAAGCTAGACTGTTAGTCTTTAAGAAAAATGAGTCTGTGTATGAGGAAGATATAAAACTCTTAAAACGTAAAATCTATTTAAGAGATTTAGATATTACAGAGCTTAAAAGGAAGTTAGAGTTGGATACAAAATAAAAAGATGAGGTTCAACTTACAATACAAAAATTTGAAAATTCATCAAAAAGCCTAAGTAAACTTTTAGACAGTCAGATAATGGATAAGTGTAAAACAAGATTAGGGTATAATGATGTCCCACCTCCCTATATTGGGAATTTTATGCCACTAAAACCTGATTTAGTTTATCCTAGTCTAGATGATTTTTTTGATGTGAATGAGTCTGTTAGTGAGTCTGTAGTTGAAAAGTCTACTGTTGAGACTAATGAACCTAAGGCTGCTAGGAAAGAAAATGGAGCCCCAATTATTTAGGATTAGGTATCTAAAAGTAAGGAAGAAGATGATTCTAAGTTTCAAACAGTTAAGCCTAATTTTACTAAAATTAGGTTTGTTAAACCTAAAACTGATAGGAAACATGTTGAGAAAATTAGGCAAGACACATACAGTCCATCTTTCAGTTCATCTAGAAGTCCTAGGGGAAACAAGAGAAACTAGAACCAACAGATGTCTTAAAAATTAGGGAGTGATTTTGAGATGTTCAACAAAGCTTGTCATGTGTGTAGTAGTTTTGATCATTTGAAGAATGATTGCAATAACTGGTATAATAATGGAAGATTTGAAAAACCAGTTTGGACCAATGTTCAAAGGGTGAACAAACAAAATCTCTCTAAACTAACTCACCCCAGTCCAAAAAGGAACATGGTTCCAAGAACACTCTTAACTAGGTCTGGCCTAATTTCACTTAATAATGCTAGATCAGTTATTGTTGTTCAACCAAGAACCAAAATGAATAATGCAGGACCCATGAAAATTATTATTAATAATGCATATTCAACTACTAGAAGGCCTTTTAACAAAATAAAAGTAGCTAATAAAAGTAATTTCACTAAAAATGTTAATACTTTAAAGGGAACACGGGTTAATATTTATTAGCCTTAATTATATTAAGTCAAACAAGAATGTTATCGATCTTAGAAAGTCAAACTAGGTCTTGTATTGTAATAGGCTAGTCAAGTTCAACGGGCTTGGATTGTAATCTAATATTGTCTGTGTTTCGGGCTCTAAGCCCAAGTTTAGCCAAGCCCGGCCCAAGTTAATAAGCCTATACGCCTACGAGAAGGCATGGGTATAAATAGAACCCTCTCCTCACATGGAGAGGGTGTTGGTTGCATTTATTTCATTTTGTAACTCACCATTTCACTCTAATCTAATCTTCCATCTTTGTTTCTCTCTCTACTTTCTCTCTCTAAGATTTCATCTTATTTTCTAGCTTATTAGTGCTTATTTATAAGTTGTGATTGGATTATATCATGGGATAACAATATTGCTAGGAAAAACCGGTATGATTAAAAACCCGAAAACCGGTCTAACCGGTTCGGTTATATTTAACCGAACCGGTTAAAAAAAACCGGTTTTTTAAAAAACCGGTTTCGGTTTTTTCGACCGGTTTTTAAAAAAACCGGTTTGGATTTGCATCTCTACCTACAAGTGACGATTCTGTGTAACTTTTTTATTTTTTATTTTTTTATATAAATGTCAAATTTGTAAGAATCTATCAGATTCGTAGTACTTTCATCGAGTTGTTTTAGGTCAAACGAATTTTGTAATAGGCACTTTGTTAGAAATTTTTCGCTTGTAATTTTCATTCAATTTGCATCCGTCGAAATTATCTTCAAGTCTTGTCCGAGAAGTTTTGTCCGATAAAGTTACTGAAATTTGCTTCATCCGAGAAATTTTGAAAGACTTGTCCGATGAATCTTTGTCTTATCCGATATCGTGTAGCACTTGTCGAAATTCACAATTTCGAAAGACATCGAGATTGTTATCGAATCTTTCTCACCGAGTGTGTTACCGAAATTACACATCGAAATTGTTCACCAACTTTAATTGTCGAAATTGCAAATCGAAATTACAACCGAATTTGAACTTAAACGTCATCACAACACAACTTTATCTCCTAAAGATCCTTAATCCCTCATAACAAACATCAAAATGTCAAATACCAATTTGCAAACTCAAACATCGAATGCTCTTCACAATGCTATCATGGAAGCTGGTGGTAAAGACCGTCCACCAATGTTAGCACCTGGTAATTACGTTCAGTGAAAATCCAGAATCAAGAGATACATCGACACCAAACCAAACAATGAACTCATCCACTATTGTCTCCAGAATCCACCATACAAGTTCAAATAGACTGAGAAGACTGTTCCAATTGCTGAAGGTAGTTCTGAAACAACTACAGAAGGGTATATGGAGAACTATAAGAATGTTTCACAAGACATACAAGATCAACTGAATGCCGAAGCTGAAGCCGTTCAGATCATTCTCACAGGGATAGATAACGATATCTACTCCACAGTTGATGCTTGTCCAAATGCATGTGAAATGTGGAAATCCATTGAAAGGTTGAAACAAGGTGAATCAATCAATGTTCAAGATCTTGAAACCAATTTGTATTGGGAGTTTGGAAAATTCACATCACGAGATGGTGAATCACTTGAATCGTATTACTCAAGGTTTTATAAGATGATGAATGAGTTAGTCAGAAATCAGTGTGATGTTACTAATCATCAAGTAAATATCTAGTTCTTACTTCAACTACAACCAGAATTGCAAATGTTTGTGACACTTGTTAAACAGAGTCAAGAGCTGAAGACTGTCTCCTATCACAAACTTTATGACATCCTGAAGCAACACTAGAATGAAGTCAACGAGATAAGAGCTGAAAGACTAGCACGTACTGCTAATCCACTTGCACTTGTTGCTCAACAACAACCAGTTTACCATCCTAATCACAACACTCAATATTCCTCCACCAGATCACAACAACCTACCAGAATCAGAGGTAAAACAATTGTCAACTCTTTTGATCCTATTAATGATCAAGAACCTGCAACGGTTACTGAAGATGATGAAATGCCAAAGGAAAAGGAGATTGATAAACTCATGGCTTTAATTTCTCTTTCGTTTAAGAAAATCTACAAACCTACCAACAACAACCTTCGAACTTCATCAAACACCAGTAGAGCTAATCAAGATAATTCTCCAAGAATTAACAGAGGAACTGGGTATGATAATCAGAGGGAAGTTAATGTTGCTGGGGCTAAGGAAAATGTAGGTACTCAGGTTGTGCAAAAGTATGGGATTCAGTGTTATAACTGCAAGGAATATGGGCATGTATCAAAGGAATGTCAGAAACCGAAACGAGTAAAGGATGCAGCTTATCACAAGGAAAAGATGTTATTGTGTAAGCAAGAGGAAGCTGGGGTTCAGTTGAATGCAGAGCAAGCTGATTAGAAGGATGACACTGATGATGAGTCTGACGATCAGGAATTGGAAGCACATTATATGTACATGGCACAAATTCAAGAGGTTACTCCATATCCAGTTGACAATTCTGGACCCATCTTTAATGTTGAACCATTGCATAAGCTCGTAGACATAATTCTATTCATCATCGACTCTGGGTGCTTTAAGCACATGACCAGAAACCTCAAACTTCTAACTAATTTTATGGAGAAATTTCTGGGCACGGTGAAGTTTGGAAATGATCAAATTGAACCGATTCTTGGTTATGCATATATGGTTCAAGGTGCTATTACTATCAAACGGGTTTATTACGTCGAAGGGCTAAATCACAATTTATTCTTCGTCGGTCAATTTTGTGATGCGGATTTGGAAGTTTCTTTTCGAAAGTCTACATGTTACATCCGTAATTTGAAGGGAAATGATCTTCTCACAGGTTCTCGTGGCACAGATTTGTACTCAATCACTCTTCAAGACTCACCCACTCCCAATCCAATTTGCTTAATGGCTAAAGCCACATCATCTCAAGCATGGTTATGGCATCATCGTCTATCTCATCTAAACTTCGACACCATCAACTTGCTTTCAAAGAATAATATTGTGAATGGCTTTCCAAAATTAAAATTCGTCAAAGATCATCTTTGTTCTTCTTGTGAGTTGGGGAAAGCAAAAAGAAAGTCTTTTCACACTAAGACTACCCCGAGCTCAAAAAGACGGTTACAACTTCTACACATGGACTTATGTGGTCCTATGCGAGTAGAAAGTATTAATGGAAAGAAATATGTTCTCGTAATTGTTGATGACTACTCCAGATATACTTAGACTCACTTCTTGAGATCAAAAGATGAAACACCTGAAGTTCTCATTTATTTCCTCACTCTTATATAAAGAGGACTTCATGCTCAAGTTAGAACAGTTCGAACTGACAAAGGCACGGAATTTCTAAACAAAACTCTTCATGCATACTTTGCAAAAGAGGGTATAAGACACGAAACGTCAACTGCTCGAACAGCTGAACAAAACGGCGTTGTTGAAAGACAGAACCGTACTCTTGTTAAGGCTGCTCGAATAATGCTAAGCGTCGCTAAAGTTCCTTTGTTCTTCTGGGCTGAAGCAATTGCAACAACATGTTTTACTTAAAACCGTTCACTTGTAATTCCTCGCCATGAGAAAACACCTTACCACATCATCAATGCCTGGAAACCGTCAGTTAAGTTCTTTCACATTTTTATCTCTCCTTGTTACATTGTCAGAGATGGTGAAAATATTGATAAGATGAAGGAAAAAGGTGATGCATGTATTTTTGTAGGGTATTCTACTCAGTCAAGAGCCTATAGGGTATTTAACAAGAGAACAAGAATAATAGTTGAAACCATTCATGTTAACTTTGACGAATTGCCTCAGATGGCGTCAGATCACGTCAGTTCTGACCCCGTTCCACAATGTTCGACTACGATACTTGAACAAGAAAGTTTAAGTCCCGATTCCCAAAGTCAAGAAAATGTTCCTCAAATAGCTGAGATAGTAACAACGTCAAATGAGTTGGAATTGCTATATAGTCCGATGTTCAATGAATTACTCAATGGATCTACTCCAGTTGTGTCAAAGTCTTCCGCTGTACATACTACTGATGCTCCTGAACGTCAACATCAAAACATAACTTACTCTTCTACAACAACCGTTGTTGCAGCTGAACCTCCATTGAACATTCATATAACACCTCAAACTACAAATCAAGCACCAAATCAAGTACCAACTGTCATTGCCCCTAAGAACATTATTCAAGCAGAAACCAATACTGAATATGCATAAGTTGACGACGATGAATTTATTAACATCTTTAGTACACCGGTATAAGAACAAGGGGAGACATCGTCTCGTCATGTTAATTCGTCAAACATGCATACATTCTATCAACACCATCCTTCTGGACAACGTTGGACAAAAGATCACCCGTTAGAACAAGTCATTAGAAATCCTTCTCAATCAATTAGAACAAGACGTCAGCTAGAAACAAATGGCGAGATGTGTATGTTCGCACTCACCGTGAGTCGAACTGAACCGAAGAACATCAAAGAAGCCGTGGCTGATTCTATATGGATTGAATCAATGCAAGAAGAACTTTACCAGTTTGATCGATTAGATGTATGGGAATTAGTCGACAGACCACTTTGCAAAAATACCATAAGCTTAAAGTGGCTCTGAAAAAACAAACGTGATGAAAAAAATACTGTTATTTGCAACAAATCTCGTCTTGTAGCTAAGGGATATGCTCAAAAGGAAGGAATTGATTTCGAAGAGTCATTTGCACCAGTTGCTCGGTGCTGCACACAAATCATATACAGTGTACCAAATGGACGTTAAAACATCATTTCTTTACGGACCTCTGAAGGAAGAAGTGTACGTAAACTAACCAGATGGATTTGTTGACCCATATCATCCTAACAAAGTTTACCGTCTCAAGAAAGCATTATATGGTCTCAAACAAGCTAGTCAAGGGATGAAGCAAATGTTGAAGCCAACGTTTGAATTTTTAAAGTTTTCAAATTAAAATCGTCTGTAACTGAGTGTAATGACTGTTTGAATGGAGTTTGTACAACGCTTTGCCGGTAGTTAAGAGGGGAGTGGGGGTATGGTGGTTTTGGGAAAGTAATCGGGGCGGGTGGTCTTGATGGTGGGGTAAGGGGGGACGTATGCGTTGATTGACCTTGCGGTATGGGAGTGGTAAAATTATTTTAAAATGTGAGTGAGATAGTACACGATGTTTTACTCTTTAATTGGGGGGGGCAAAAGTGGCCGTGGTAGTAGTACTCCTGTTTTAAAACAACAAATTTGATGGTTGTTATTAAGGAAGACCTTGGTAACTCTATACTTTAGTTGATGGTGGATTATTGAAGTTGTGACGTGCGTTGTTTTTAGTGGGACATTTATGGTAGAATAATTGCGTGGATTAGAAGGTATTTGAGTGAATTTCTATGTGGGGGTACTAAGGATTTAGGGTTGGTGTGTTGGTTGTATGGGTGTGATTGGGTTGTTGGTATGGATGAGTTGGTTATCTAATAAAAACTTAAATTTATTATAACTCTTTATACTACTAATAACTCCTCTTAAATTTAATATTTTTATTTATAACTTTTAATATTCTATATTAATTATTTATATTTTGTTTTTTGATATTCTATTTTATTATTTTGTATTTTTTGATATATTTTTTTTTAAATTACTTATTTTTAAATATTACTTTGTCTAGTTACCACCTAAAAAATACAATTTAGAGTATTATTGTTTATTTATTATATCACATTTATATTACTCATAACTTTCCTTGTCTAATTCTTTAGAGGTTGATGATTTTTAATTTTTATAAATTTCAAGATATTATTGTGGGTAGGTTGTGGTTTTTAGTAATTTTTTTATATCCTAATTAATTAAACACATTAAAAAAAAAAACCTACGTGTTTTTAATTACTCCCCCCCAATACTCTTTTTTTTGGGAGGGTGGAATGTAGAATTATCAAACAATATTCAGGAGTGGTGGAAGTAGCTGAGTTTGGGATGGTAAGGTTTGTATAGTGTAGACGAGATTGTAGGGAAGTGTTTATCGTTGAAAAAGAAGCGTCGGGGAGTGGAATAGGGTAAGGGGAATTGATAGAAAGGGAGAGAGCGGATTGGTAGGTGGGCTCAGAGGGGGCTGGGGTACGGTGTGATTGGGAATGTTTGGTCATTAGGAGTAGAGTGAGGGAGATTTGTAACCATGGTAGGTAAGAATTTGAGATTTAGCGCAGTTAGCTTAGGGGGGAAACGGTGGTTTTGAGGAGTGGGGGGATTTCACATTTTTTTACCACCAGAACAGACCCCCCAAATTGGTCGATTTCTGCCCGGATACTTGGAGGGGGGTGGGATAGTCCTTGAAGGGGGTTCGGGTACAGTTGTCGTGCTTTAGGCGGTCCACTGCGGCGTGGAAGGAGTCTGGGTACCAATACACGGTTGATGTTGGGTCGGGCAAGGGGTAGGATTGGGGTTGGAGGATGTAGAAGGATACTAGATGCGGGGTTGCTGAGTGGGTTAGGGGTGCGCGGAGGATGGTGCAGTGTGTGTTTTGGCAGTAATGAGGGTGTGTAACAGGGAGTGGGTTTGGGTTTCTTGTGAGGCGACTCTGGGGAGAGGTATCCTTGGCATATATTGGGTGGAACCAGAGTTAGCCGCGGACTTGTCCTGCATTCTTTTAGACACAATTCTTACCTTGGGGCCTAAAGGTCTTGGGAGGGAAGAAGGTTAAAAGTATTGCTTATGAGGCTCTTGAATGCGTATTGCTATGGCCCCATCTCCCCCCCCACACAACACCCCCCCCCCCCATATAACACACATCCCCCCCCCCCCCCCCCACCCCCCCCCACTCACCGCCAATCATAGCACACCATACCCCCCCCCCTTTATCCTCCATCTAAAATTCGACCACCATTCTACTTGGCTTTCGAAGAATAATATTGTGAATGGCTTCCAAAATTAAAAATTCATCAAAGATCATCTGTGTTCTTCTTGTGAGTTGGGGGAAAGCAAAAGAGAAAGGTCTTTTCACACTTAAGTCTACCCCAGAGCTCAAAAAGACGGTTACAACTTCTACACATGGACTTATGTGGTCCAATGCGGGTAGAAAGCATTAATGGAAAGAAATATGTTCTCGTAATTGTTGATGACTACTCCCGATATACCACGGGACTCACTTCTTGAGGTCCAAAGATTTGAAACACTGGAGTTCTCATTGATTTACTCACACTTTATCCAAAGAGGAAATCTATGCTCAAGTTACAACAGTTCGAACTGACAAAGGAACGAAAATTTCTTAATAAAATTATTCATGCATACTTTGCAAAAGAGGGAATAAGACATGAAACGTCAACTGCTCGAACACCTGAACAACATGGCGTTGTCAAAAGACGGAACCGTACTCTTGTTGAGGCTGCTCAAACAATGCTAAGCGCAGCTAAAGTTCCTTTGTTCTTCTGGGCTGAAGCAATTGCAAAAGCATGTTTTACTCAAAACTGTTCACTTTTAATTCCTCGACATGAGAAAACACCTTACCATATCATCAATGCCTGGAAACCGTTAGTTAAGTTCTTTTACATCTTTGGTTCTCTTTGCTATATCGTCAGAGATGGTGAAAATTATGATAAAATGAAGGAAAAAGGTGATGCATGTATTTTTGTTGGGTATTCTACTCAGTCAAAGGCTTACAGGGTATTTAACTAGAGAACAAGAATAATAGTTGAAACAATTCATGTTAACTTTGACGAATTGCCTCAGATGGCGTCAGATCACGTCAGTTCTGACCCAGTTCCACAATGTTTGTGTTAGCATAAGAAATCACTAGCTACACAAGAATGATCCGGAGGTCGGGGAGGATTAAACAAATAGAAAGCCATATTATTAGTGAG
>BQNB010056620.1:27817-38597 GCA_026074375.1 Tanacetum coccineum
CCCACACAAAATAGGCGAAATCTCTTACCCACAAAGTAGGCAAAAACCAATGCAACATCATACAACATGCATCACATAACATATAATAGCTACTTAAAAGTCCATGAGTAACTTAAACAACATAATCACAGCAATCAAAACATTTCAAAACATATTTTGCATCATTTCCATCCCAAAAAACATAGTAAAATAAGACTATAAAACTCACCTGATGCTCAACTTACTTGACAAGATCTTGCACACAATCTAATCATAACAAAACACAAGTTACACTCGGTTAGGCGAATGTCCAAGAAAATGTAACAATAACATGATAGACCTCTAAACCTAACACTAAGTTTATGATCATTTATATGCATCTCCTAAATCATTTTGATACTCTATATAGTCTTAACCATTAACTTCCAACTTTTCAGTTTTCGTTAGAAATTTGTAGTTACTTTATGACCATAAATAAAATACTAAGACACCTAATTGATGGTTTTCCTTGCATTCCATAGTTCCCCAATGAGTTGTGAGCTACTGTGATTTTTTAGAAAATAATAATATTAAGTGGAACTATTTTATAAAAATTCATCTTTATAAAATACTCAGATTCGAATCTGAACACACACCAAAAAGTTTGACGTCCTTAAAAATACTTAGAAAATGTTTTATCACTAGCCCTTCGAACTGGAGTTAATAGACACCTAAAATATGACTCACGATTTTTGGCTAACCCAAATTTGAACTTTAAGTGGGGGTTTTACTCCTCCAAATCAGACCTAAATCTGACCCGAATTTACTGTTTTGACAACTTTTCTTGCGAAAATTATTTGACTAACTTCCCCACCTCAAAACCCCGACCTCAGAAAAAACCTATTCGGGGCTTGACTTTTTGGAAACTAGATTCTCTGAACTTAATTTTAGGCTCAATAAAATTGATGATTGCTATTTTTATGACCGTGTTATGATTCGTACAAGATGACCTTTCAAAACTGCCAGCTTTTAAATTCCGAATTTACAAACCCTAAACCCTAATTACACATGCTTAACACCACTAATCATCCTAAAAACGATTTTTAAAGATCAAAAACCTAATTTTACAGATCTTATATAAACCCTAGTCTATCCTCAAAATTGTTACAAGAATAATTAAAGAGAATTAAAATAGTTAGGGTTTATTAACAACCATAAACATTGATCTTAATACACTAGACTCACCAACTTATTTCTTTGATAAAAAACAAACTTTTTTTATCTTCTTCTCTTTCTTGTTCTGACTGATTAAAAAAAAAAAAGAGAGGAGGGTTTGTATTTATAGTGTTTGCAAAAAAAGATTGGATAATTACCTAATTAGAATTGTAGTTGGACTAAAATTAGGCTTTTCTTTCCTTCTTTTCCTCCTAAACCGATCGTCCCTTTCTTTTCTTTTTCTTTTTTTATTATTATTTACATAATAACCCTTTAATTTTGATATTTTATAAAACCTTTATTTATTTAAAAAACGTTTTAAATTAAAACTAGCTTAATTAATATAACAAATTAACTTCAGTTCTAAATATATTTTTCCTAACTTATTACTACCAAAATCTATCAAAAACTAAATTATCTAAACTAATTTTCTTTTCTCACGAATTCCTATTTTTAAATACGTAAAATACATAACACGTACACATATATACATACACACAGTAAAGATTATAACCATCATTTTAATTGTCACAAAAATTGTAACAAAATGAAACACCTTAACAACCAATAAACTTTCAATCACAATGAGACGATCACGCTCATGGATTGGTAGCCAAACTCACATAAGATCACATAAACACATAATTATTAAAACACATAATGAAGCTCAAGTCAATACTAACGGTTTGACTAACCTGCTCAAAGCATAGTTGTCACATTTCAGGCAGTTTCACATTTCCAGCAGTTTGTAACTCTGTACCCAGCAACATTAACTTTTGACAAGCATCGTAACGTAGACTCCCACCAGCAACATTAACATTGAAAAAGCAGTAGGAACAACTTAGAATATTTTCTTCAATCTTCACCCACAATACTAACTTACCTAGCAGTAACTAACATACTCTAGTCCAGTATTAACAGTATACATAGTACTAAGCCCTACACTAGATGTAGTATTATTCTCTAGCATAGTAACTAGCAGTACTAACTACTTAACATATTTTCATTACGAATACTGGACATCACTAAGTTTTGCTTACAGTAAAGTAACACAAACCTTGTTTAACAGCAGTAACCTGTAAGAAACTTTTAATCTCAACAATCCTCCCCGAAACTTGATATTCATCTCGAAAATCATCAAGTTTCATTCAAAGCTTCATTAATCACTAGGAGGATGCTTCCAAACACTTCATTGATTTTTTTGAGTTATTTTGTGATGACTTAAAGAAGCTGATAACACATTTCATTCCAACGATCTAATTGAAGCTTCCCTTGTTCAACAGATTCTGTAATTGTTGCACGTGTAAGGGGATACTTATTTCTGCTATTTTTCTCTAACCAACATAAAGATAGCATAGATTGAACTCAGTAAAATGTACTCCATCAGAATCAAATAGTTTCTAAATTCAACGACTTTCTTCTTTCCGCGTAGATTCCTCGACACTGTATCTTCTACAAAATTTGAGTTCAAACAATATCTTTAGAATCAAAACCCCATAGCACTCATCTCATAAGCCCTGATCTGGGCCTTGTTGATCCATGCTTAGCTTTTACCAATTTCTACAGAGTTTCTAAATCTTCCATGTCAAAGCTTTTAAGCATCTGAATAAAGGCTGAGTACCTCTTTAAACTTCCATCAGCTCTTATAATTTGAAAGTAGCTATCCTTTCCTTCTTAAGAATCTTCCCAGTGGAGGTATATAGCAACAATGCCCTTTGGAGTCTTAGTAGCCTAAAGGTATAACATCAATTGCTACTTCCTCTTCATCAGGAACAATTTTCGTAATCTCTTTCATCTTAGCTGCTTCTTGATCATCATCTATCTTTTGCTTTTTAGTAACCTCTTGTTCTAGCTCATCTCCTGCTCTTTTTGAACTACTTCTATCACTTCTGCTTTAGCTTTCTTGGAACTCTCTTTTGTGTACAGGAGTAGTTCAGGGCAGCAAACAAAGATGTTTTACCCTCTGAAAGCTTTGTCAAACAATTCTTTGATAGAATCAAAGTCTTTAGATCTTAAGTCTTTGCGCTTCCAACCTTCCATGTTCTTAAGATAAGTAATCATGGTCTTCTTCTATTGAGCTTTGGTTGGTGGTTTGTTCCTTTGCTCTTCTGCTCTCTTTGCTGCAAAGTATTTTCTTCTTTTCTCCAAGAGTTGTACAAACAATCTTGCCTTTTTAGCATCAGTCAACTCATCTTGCTCCTCTGCTTGCAGTCTTTGAGCCAATTGATAATCAGCATCAATCTTAGCCTGAATATCATCATATTCTTTAGTCAAGGCTATATTGGCTTCATCCTTTTCTCTTGCAAGTCTCTCCTCTTCATCAAATTCATCTTGTAATCTTTTAGCTTCTTGTTCATCAAAACGGACTTATCTTTCTTTTTCATCTTCAAAGGTTCTTCTACCATGATTCCTTTACCTTTGTCCTGAACCTTGATCTGTGATGGTTTTGTTGTTGTTGTTGTAGAAATACTTGGCTCTTTAAAAACAATCCCTTTTGCCTTAGGTTTTGAAGTCTTTATTTCCATAAGTGCTTGAGCAAAAGTGATTTCTTTAGTAGTAATTGTGGCAGCAGCACTAACAGTTGTTGCAATGCTAGCAGCATTAACTTTACCAACATCACTAACCTCTTTAATAGGAATTTCTTTTTCAACAAACACCTCTTCATCATGTAAATCATTTACATCAAACATTTTAGCATCATGAACATTCTCCAGGGTGATGTCTTCATCAGCATCAATATCATGAATTTTCCTCCCCTGTTTGGATGCATCCTCACCCAAACTAAGTTCATCATCAGAGGATTCCACCTTGGCTGTCAAATTGACTTCTTTAAAATCCTTATCCCACTAGCTCTTGTCTTTTTGCTTCTTTTTCAAGTTCTTAACCCTCCTTTTCAAGCTTTCAATCTCCAGGGCTTGAGTGGAACTTTGTGTTCTCCAAATCAAGAACCTAGATTGTAAATTTTGTACAAAATTGCCATCAATTCCTTTAGTTTGTGACTAACCTATCACTTCAAGGTGAGTTAAACTCAATGCAGTAGTTAATCATTAAAGTTTTAGATATATTCACAAACCTAGTTTAGAGCAATATATCCCCATGGTGTCCTTGGCGCCTTGACCTACTACCTGAATTAGTATTCCTATGGAACTTGGTTTCATTAAGTGTTGCCTGGATTGGGGTCTTATTGTGTTACCCTTAACCTTCCCTATCCTGCTCTGCATCTAAAGCTCGTAGCAGTAGTGTTTTTTGGCTAGCCCTTCTAAAACTGTCAGCCATTTTCCTCTAGACAGCCTTAACTGCGCAATTGTTTTGTAGGACCGCTAGGCAAAGGTTACCTCATTTCCTTTTCTCTTTTGGTCTTCCTAGGTTTTTTATTTCTTTTTTGAGGTTTGGAGATGTTGATGGTTTGAATAATGGTGGGTGTGGATGGGGATCAGTGGGATTTGCTGAACCTTCACCCATTTCTTCTTGAGCTTGTACCATCATTGTTGGAAATAAGGGTGGTTCCCTTCCAGAAAATCCTTTTCCTACCCTTTTCTTGTTTCTAAAAATCGTCTTTGTGTAAGAGGGTATAACATATATTCCATTATGTTTTGACATCACCATAACTTGTTTTAATTTCAAAAACACTTGTACAAACCTTGGATACATCAAAAATTTGTTCACATTATCCAAGTTCTTCACCATACTTTCAAATATGTACTTTGAAAAGTTGAACTTTTGGTTTGTAGCTAAACAAATAATTACAGAAGCCATAGTGCTACTAAATTCATTCCATGCAGTTATCTTAGAACTTAGGCACTATAAAATTGAATGAATCATAAATTTCCATTGTGGGGAAAAGAATGCTTTTTAGAAAGTAAGCTTCTGTGAAAATATCTCCATACCACATTAGTGTAACTATTCAAAGATGGTAGCATTGGGTAACAACCAACAACCTACAGCAACTTTCAGTTTGAAGATCTCTTCTTATAGAGGATTCGGTTATGACACATCTTCTTTCCATCCACTAAGGCTTGAAACTGTACTTCTCCATTAACAGTTTTTGCCTTGACAGTAGCCCAGAATTGCTTAATGCACGAAGTATAAATTGTAAGATAAACCGTTAGTGCATACTTGATAGGGTTTGCATTTAGAAAATCAACAATTTGTTCAAATCCATCACTTTCAGTGGTTTAGGAGACAAAAACGCGATCATGTTTGTGAGTATCATCAAACTTAAAAATGTCGTCATGTGTTGGTATTTGATTGATGCATGATGAAATTAAGTTAGTATTTTGTGATTAGAGAGTATATGACTGAAGGAAATCGATAAATGAGTGATAGAAACCTTGATCGAAGTAGTGTAACCCAATAGTAAGCAAGATATCCAGGCAGCAATTAACTTTCAAACCCAGCAGTAGTAAGTTGATGTCTAGCAGCATTAACTTTTACCAACAGTAGTAAGTTTATGTCCTAGCAGCATTAAATTTGAGTTAAGCAACATTAACACCACTCCAATTCCTTCCAAACACTCTGTCTCTCTTTCTGTTTTTCAACTCACCATTTCTCTCAATTCTTTTACTTACCAAATCACTTTGTCTGTTTTTATTTCATACATCTCTCATTCTGTTTTTATTCTCACCAACTCTCTTAATTCTTTTACTCACCAAAAACAAGAAAATACAAGCCATAGCCATTTTCACAATGAACACATTATTAGTTATACCTAACAGTATTAAGTATAACTAACAGTATTAACTTAGCAGTAGTAAGTATAACTAGCAGCACTAATTATACTTAACAACAGAAACTTTTAATGACAAGAATAACAGTACTAATTCATACAAAACTCTATAAAAACATAAAGAGACGACTTTAAGGATTTATCATTCCAATAATAACAATCAAATATTGGAATCTACTTACATCAAAAGCTTTTGTAAGCAAATCTGCAACATTCTTGTCAGTATGGATTTTGACCATTTGAATCAATTTATTTTCATTGCAATCTCTAATAAAATGATGTCTGATCTCTATATGCTTTGTTTTTGAATAAAAAAAAGGATTTTTAATTATGCAAATAGTACTGTTATTGTCAATAAAGATCTTGGTATGCATAAAATTGTACCCATAATCAAGAAGTTGATTCTGAATCCAAAGCACTTGTCCACAACAACTTAAAGCAGCCACATATTCAGCTTTTGTTATGGAATTTGCAATCACTGTCTGTTTCTTGCACTGCCATGATATTAATCTACATCCAAGGAATTGACAACCTCCTGTTGTAGACTTCCTATCCAAGCTTGCTCCAGCATAATCACTATCAATGTATGCTACCAAATCAAAAAGAGAATCTTTTGGATACCAAAGTTCTAATTTTGGTTGACCTTTTAAGTACCTAAAAATCTTTTTCACAACATGAAGATGTGAAACCTTTAGATTGACTTGGTATCTAGCATAGGCATATACTACAAACATGATGTTAGGTCTTGAAGATGTAAGATACATCAATGAACCAATCATTGACCTATACATGTGAACATCCATTTCTTCACCATGTTCATCCTTGAGCAAAGGCTTTTGAGTTTCCATTGGTGTGCTTGCAGTCTTGACTTCTGTAAACTCAAATTTCTTTAAAATTTTATCAACATATTTATCTTGGCTAATAAATATGCCATCCTTCTTCTGCTGTACTTGTAATCCTAAGAAGAATGTAAGTTCTCTCATAGAACTAATCTGAAATTTCTCATGCATCAACTTCTTAAAATCATTGCATAGTTCCTTCTTTGTTGAACCAAAGATGATATCATCCACATAAATTTGAACCAACAAAATATCATCTTTGTGCTTTTTGATAAATAAGGTCTTGTCGATTTTCCCTCTTTAAAAATCATTGTCCAACAGATATGTTGACAAGGTTTTATACCATGCTCTAGGAGCTTGATGTAGTCCATATAATGCTTTTTTAACCTTATATACTTTATTACGAAAGTCTGGATATTCAAATCCCGGTGGTTGACATACATACACCTCTTCTTCAATCTTTCCATAGAGAAAAGCACTTTTTACATCCATTTGATACACCATAAAGTCTTTAAATGAAGCATATGCTAAAAATAGTCTAATTGATTCAATTTCTTTCTTGCAACGGGGCAAAGGACTATCATCATAAAAGTTCCCCCCCCCCAAACCCCATTCTTGCCTTATGTTGTAAAAATCCTTGACACGCCAAGTCTTGCTTTAATTTCTTATCACTATTTCTCTTTCATCCTTTTTATTCTTGAAAACCCATTTAGTGCCTATAGACCTTTTTCTATTTGGTAAATCCATTAAAGTCTAAACTTCTTGTAACTTTGAATGTAAGAAGCTCTTCCTGCATAGCCTCTACCAACTGGATCCTTCATGTGAATTACCTTATTTGGTTCTTCTTGGATAAAAAGCAACAAACAAGCATTTTTGAAGGTCTATATGTTTTTGTTCTTTGTTAAATATGTAAAAACGAAACCCAGTTCCTCCAAAATCTTTGACCATCCTTCTATTTGAGTAGTTGATTGCAAGATATTCAAAATCACTGATGTCAAGAGGATGGTGATCTTTATGAATTCTTGTAGTATTGAATAGACTGACTTGGATTGTTATATCCAAATTGTGTCAATGACAGCCTCAGCAACCAACAACTGCAATCATCAATTGAGGAAGTCAAATAGGCATATAAGCTTCTAATTCAAGCATATTGGATCAAGTGGGAAGTTTCAATGCTTGTTTTCTACCAACAACATTACCTCATTTGTCCATAGCACATTAACATTATTAGTGCTGTTAACATTATCTTCCTTCTATTGATCAATACCTTCACTATCTTTTCTTGGATTTTCATCAACCTTCTTTCCAACATCACCTGAAGATTTGAATCCATCATCAGGAGAACTCTTTGAACTTTAAGAGAATGGTGGATCAGTAGTCCACAATGGTAGCAGTATGTAATCTTTGCCAAGTACTATCTCCATTCTAGCTTTACCTGCATCATCACATGCTTTTTTACTGATACCATAGACTGATTTTCCTTCAACCAACTGCTTATAATCAGTGACTCTTGTTAGTGCACTCAATATTCATAAAGCCAATTTGTCCACTTCCTTAGAATTAGGAGGTATTTCTCATTAAATTGGACCATGCAGACTTCTTCAACTATCCTAGTTCTACTGTTGAATACTACTAAAACGCGTTACCTACTGATTGAGTACACCAACAAAGAATCAATCATCAGCCCTTAACCATTCAAACTTGCCTAACTGATCTAGGTAATTGAGAATTGTAACAGACACCCCAAATGGTCTCATAAAGCCTAAAGCTGGTTTTCTACTAAGAAAAAGTTCATAAGGGTCTTATTATGACTTAGTTACTTATACCCTTCATTTTGCACATAGCAATCATAATAACTCTCCAAGCCAAAAAGTAATAGTTAGCTTAGAATCAGCTTAGCATTGTCCTAGCAGCCTTAATTAAGTTCTATTTTTCCTAACTCGAGCTACTCCATTTTGGTATAAGGAGCTCTAGCTACACTAAATTCTCTCCTATTACCTTTCTCTAACAAAAACTGATTCAAACTCAAATCTCCTTATTCTATAAACATCGTATTCCATTGTCACACCCTAAATACCCTAACCGCCTTTATGATCTATTAGATTTTCTACTCTAGTTATAAAGGACTTAAGAATGCCACTAGTCTCATCCTTAGTAGCTAGAAAGAAAACCCAACTAAACCTACTGTAATCATCTATGACAACTAGGCAATACATCTTTTTCATTAAGCTTTTTACAAATGTTGGACCAAACAAATCCATGTGCAACATATGTAAAGGTTGGCTGATTGAACTTACTATTTTAGACTTACAAGAAGCTCTATGTTGCTTTCCCTTTTGACAAGCAACACAAGTTTGATTATTTTCAAAAAGTTTTGAAGGTAAACCTCTTACAAGATTTCCTCTTTAACCATTTATTATTCAATATTTGAAATTTATGTGTCCAAGTCTCCTATGCCAAAGTTTAGATTCATCAGATGTGGCTTTTGCAAAGAGACAAGTTAGACCTCCTTTAGGAACAATATTCTTTAAATCAACACTATACATATTGTTCTTTCTAGGAACTTTAAGTAAAACATGACTTTCATCAGTTAACTTAAAGTTTGGAGATAAAACAATACATTCAGTGTCATTAAAGAGAACACTATTCTTTTTGTCACACATTTGTGAGACACTAAAGAGGTTAAACTTTAACTCTCTTACAAAATACACATTCTCAAAATCTAAATTACCAGTTTTGATTGTACCTCTGCTTGTGATTTTCCCTCCTTTGGGGTTACCTCCAAAGGCAACATATCCTTCATCAATTTCTTCAAAATCAGTAAGATAGGACATGTTCCCTATCATGTGCCTTGAACATCCACTGTCAATCACTCCTTGGTCCTGTAAATCCATTTGTAGATTGCCCTGCACATGTGGTAAGAAAATCAGTCTCTTTTGGGGACCCAAGCCATCACTGACTTGGATCTGCCTTGTGCATCAATATAATCAAACCTTTTTAGAATGGTTGATGCACTGTTGTGTTTAGAAACATGGTCTATTACTTTAGTCTTTGGTTTCCAAACCCAACAAGCTGAGGCCTTAACAGCATTAACCTGGTTTCCCTTAACAGCATTAAGTACTGCTTTTGGCCTAGCAGTATTAACATTCTTACCACTAACAGTATTAACCCTCTTATTAAAATTACTATTTTTAGTTGTTGTTTTGTTGTTAATGGGCCTTCTAACAGTTAAATGTGCTTTATTAAAAACATTTGTCATTGGTCTTGCACTATTCACTGTTGTTTTGGGTTGAGCAGTATTAACTGGTCTAGCAGTAGTAAGTGATACTAGGCCAGACCTCATTAATACTGCTTTTGGAACCATGTTCCTTTTAGGACTGGGGTGAGTCATTCTAGAAAAATTCTGGTGATTCACCCTTTGAGTATAGTTCCACACTGGTTTTACCATCTTTTTATTATTAAACTGTCTTTGATGGTTATCACAATTATACTACAAGTGATGAAATGTTCTACATACATAACAATCTTTGTTAAACATCTCAAAATTACTTCCTAATCTTTGAGACATCATGTTATTCCAATTTCTTTGGTTTCCTCTAGGACTATGTGTATTCAGTCTATTTTGATTACCTTGTTTAACAGTTGTTTTCCTAGGAGATTTTACTTGCTCTTTAGATTTAACAAACTTTATTTTAGCAAAACTAGACTTAACTGTTTTCTTCTCTTTCTTAGCTTGAGGCACATCTTCTTCCTCACTATCAAACACCTAATCCTTAATAATTGGAGCACCATTATTCTTCCTGACAACCTTAGGTTTGTCTGCACTAGCCTTAGCTTCACTAGTCTCAACTACATGCTTCTTAACTGTAGGCTTACTAACTATAGGCTCATTTACAAACTCTTTTATACCAGAGAATGACAAATCATGTTTTGGAGGCATAAAGTTTCCTGTATAGGGAGGTGGAACAACATTATACCCTAAACCTATTTTGCACTTATCAACTATCTGACAATCTAGTAGTTTGTTTAAGTTTTTAGATGA